>WHVA01000637.1:0-56849 GCA_015179125.1 Gautieria morchelliformis | reverse complement strand
ACCCTGTTGGATGCGGTCTCGGAGTACGGGCTGCACATGGCTCTACCTAAGGCATCCCACTCTCAAGCGATGGCCACAGGAAATCACACCCGGACAGATAACGTCTTCATCTCATCTCTATTAATAGAAAAGCTCACCAGTTGCGTAACAGTACTGGAGGACGACCACCAAAAAGCGATCATTTCCCTTGACACCACAATCGACGTGACGTTCAAAGTAGCATACAGAGCCAGAGACCAATTATAGGCAAGTAGACTGGAAGAAGTACAATGAGAAGCTCGACGCAGACTACGGAGCGAAATAGGAACACCGATACCACTCACTAAGCAACAGTTTCATCACTACCTACGCGCACTGACGACAGCCATAATAGACACGACAGACGAAATGGTGCCGAAAAGCAAACAAATCTCCCTACATGAAGCGGTGTGGTGGTCCCTGCAGCTGACCCAGATCAGAGCGGAAACACGACGGCTGAGCAGGAGGTCGTACGCGAAGAGGGACAGCCCAGAAGACCGATACACGGTAAGTACAAGAGCGCCAGGAACCGATACGCAGGATGTTAGCAACTAGGGCTATGGCAGGGAAGGTTCGGTTAGAGTTCTTAGAAAGCTAGAATCAAATATACTCTCTCAGTGAAATTTATTGTCACTGATGTATTAATACAATACCTAGAATCAAATATACTACATGATTTTCAGTCAACATGCTATGTAAATATGAAGATACTACTCGCCTCTCTCAGTGAATTTATTGTCACTGAGAGAGGAGTGTAATCCTGTCTCAGAAGCATATACTTGCACCCGGCCCTTTAGCGCCCAAGGGCTCGCGCGTCGAAGTCCTTCAAACTCCGCTGGTGCAGCCGCCTGTGAAAGTAGAAATAACAGAATAAATGGAGAGATAGGAGTGACTGGAAAATTTCGAAAATAAGCAGAGAAATGGATGCATGGTACAAGAACAGTATGAGAAAATATTGAAACACCACACAATAAATTGAATATATTATGCTTGATTTTGGTGCAGGAGCATAAATGCACCCAACAGAAAGAGCTCAAATACGCAGCGCGTATGATACAGCCACCAGATGACTACATGTTCCGGAGACGGTTCATGCGGCACTGCGCGAAACGCTGCACAACGAGGTCCTCAAAAAGGGCTACAACACCAAGAGCATCTCGATAGAGCAACTCTTCAAGATGGCCAAATGATAGGGGAATCATCACGATACAATATGGGATGCGCCACGCCGAAAACGCAGTGGCAACAGCAAGCATTGCCCGGCTTACGGGAGCAAGCTGGTGACACAGACGGGCATGACCAGGCTCAGCCTGTTGTTGAGAAGTGGAGTGTCGCAGCGACCGCTGCCCCACGCCCAGCGCAAGCTGGATGCCACCTGAGGCTAAACAGCCTCAAGCTCAGGATCGTCCCTGCAACCTGCCCCCCAACGAAAGCGTTGGGCCGGCGTAACGATGGGCCCAGTGGCAACCAAAGCAGCACCACGTGCTTGAATGCGGCCAACCTGGCCACAAGAAAGCGGAGTGCCCCCGGCTTAGTCTGGTATCAGAACAGCGGCCACGAGGCACGAAGAGGAGACGAGGATCCGGAGATGGATCACGGTCAAAATCCTCTCCATCAAATTGATGAAGAGGGGAGGGTGATCCCCAACCCAAGGACTCTCCAGACAACAGAGACGCACCTCCTGAAGAGTGGGATCCTGAGACGTCCCAATATTATGAATGGGATGAAGAGGCGGATGACACCACCTACAGATCCAGCGTGTGTTGGGTGCATTTATGCTCCTGCACCAAAAATCAAGCATAATATATTCGATTTGCTGTATGGTGTTTCAATCTCCTCTCACATTGTTCTTGTACCATGCACCCATTTCTCTGATATTTTCGAAATTTTTCTGCCACTCCCTACCTCTCCATTTCATCTTGTTATTTCTATTTTCACAAGCGGCTGCACCCAGCGGAGTCTGAAATGACTTCGACGCGCGAGCTCTTGAGCGCTAAAGGGCCGGGTAGTAGTACATGCACAGTGAGACAGATTTCCCCCTCTCTCAGTGACAACTAAATTCACTGAGAGAGGCGAGTAAAATTAGTCTAGTGTTATTTCAATTTATTGACCTAGAAATCCTCTGTAGTGAATTAATTTCTAGGTAGTGTATAATATATTTATAGTGACAACTAAATTCACTGAGAGGGTGAATTAATTTCTAGTCTATTCTTTTGAGCAACAAGTCCATACCTACTGCCTATAATTCCTGTCCTCTACAGCGTGATCAGATTCACGCCGGAAGACGATGCTGCCATGAAAGTAATGGCGGCACGCACGTCGGTCATGCCAGACAAGGTGGCCGAGCCGGTGTATCACCACCGAAGCAAGCATGGACGCGGCCAACATGCCCGCACAGTGAAAACCGTACCCTCTCTGGGTACTGGGAACTAAATGGTGAAAAAGCCCACTGCCTGCTGGATAGCAGCAGTGAAGGGGTACTGCTATCCCCTGAATTCATGTGAGCTACAGGGATGAAGACATTCTACCCGGAGCAGCCAATCCCGCTGCAGATAGCCTGCATAGGCAGCCATTCCACGATCAACTATGGAATGAACACGACCATTAAATTTGGTAGTGAAACATACGACGAATATTTCGACATAGCAAATGTCAAATATTACGACGTGATCTTAGCACACTGTTCCTAAGGAGATTCGGCATAACCCTGGACTTCTTGAGCCCAGGGACGATCTGCAAGGGCAATGAAGTAATCCGCCGGGCAAGGTCTCGTTCAATGACGATGAATCGACGAATGAGGACAAGGGGCCAAGGGTGAGCATGGTCACCTGGGTGCCAAAGCCAAGCCTGGCTCATTGAAGGCAGGAGGACGAGTCGTGGAACTACTCATCCTCGAGCTCACCCTACAATCATAGGGAGAGGCGCTCTCACCTAACAGTGAAAGCGAGGGGAAAAAGGAAGCGGTTCCGCGCGCCGCGGGACCTAATAGACGCACAAAGCGCCTAATGGCTTCTAAGCCAACCACCACCATCATCCTCACGGATGATGACCTTCCTCGCCTCCACAAGGAATGGATGGAACGTATCACTGACCTAGTCAGTGGTATTCCATTAGAACTCCTGCCGCTACGGGAGATCAACCACGAGATCAATTTCATCTAATCCCAACAAACACATGCGGTATTGACTACCGAAGTGCCCCGAACATTTCCGAGAGGAACTGTCGGCTAAGATAGAACAATACACCACTGCAAAGTGGTGGATTCCGGCAGTCACGCAGCAGGCCGTGTCCATGCTGTATGTGCCGAAAAAGAACGGTACATTATGAACTGTCTTCGATCTGCTCCAGCAGAACGAGAACATGGTGAAGGACATCATGCCCTTCCTGGATCAGGATATCATCCACAGCGACATGGCTCACTGTCGGTATCACACAAAGCCCAATATGTCGGAAGCATACAAGCAGATCCGGATCCATCCGGATCATGTAGAAAAGCCCGCCTTTGCCACGATCCTTGGCACATTTAGAAGCCAGGTGATACAGATGGGAGAATGCAACACCCCATCAATGTTCCAACGGCTGATGACAACCATTTTCTGCGACTGCATAGGTCGCTTTGTCCATGTATACATGGACAACATGTTCATTTTCTTGCTCTCGATACAAGAGCATGAAGAGCACCTCTATATTGTCTTCGACAGACTGAGGAAGAACCACCTTTTTCTGAGAAAGAAAAAGGTTGACCTCTATTCCATCCGAATGGAGTGTCTCAGCCACATCATCGATGGCCAAGGGGTACATGCCGATGAGGATAAGATGCAGCGCATCCGCGAGTGGCGTAGGCCGTGGATGTTCAACGGCATCCAGCGTTTCCTCAGGCTAGTACAGTATCTGGCACATTACATGCCATATGTTGGCGCATACACTACCCCACTGTCGGGCTGTGCACGTAACAACCGTCCATTCAAATGGACACCATTACTGGACAAATGCTGGCAAAGCATTAAGGCGTTGGCCTGCAAGGCCCTGATCCTGCGTCCAATAGACGCACGGTGCCCAGAGCCAATCTGGGTGATCACCGATGGGTCAAAAGCTGGCATTGGTGCAGTCTATGGCCAAGGTGCCGACTGGAAAACCTGTTGGCCAGCCGGCTTCTTGTCAAAGAAGTTCAGTGTTGCTCAGCAACCCTACCGGACTCACGAGCAAGAGACAATCACGGTGCTTGAGGCTCTCATGAAATGGGAGGACAAACTGCTGGGATGAAGGTTCACCCTCGTCACAGACCACAAAGGGCTCGAATACTTCAAGACCCAGAAGAGCCTATCTGACCGCCAGGTCAGATGGTGGGAGTTTCTGTCACGTTTCAACTTCAACACCATACATGTCGACGGTGTAGAGAACAAGGTAGCAGACTGCCTGTTGCGCTACTACAAGAGCGACACGAGTGATGACAATCACCCGGACCACGTCTTCGTGAATCCAGACGCACGTTTAGACCCGGATGGTGAACTATTGCCCACTGACTGATATATCGAGCTGCGAACAGCGGTGACGAGACAGTCTAAACACCTCATGGAGAAGACAGAGGTGCGAATAACGGAATCCGCCGCATTAAACGAGGGCTCACAAAAGCCTGCGAGCATTGCCGCATCATGCGACAACGACGACGATGATGTCAGAGTCATCGCCGCAGGTAAGGTTGGCGCGCCCCTGCGCCGGATCATTGAACAAGGCGTAGACCTGTCCAAGGTCTTACGAGACACATACCACAGGGACGCCATGTTCTCAAAGATCGTGGAACACCCATATGCGTACCCAAGATTTGGAATCCGGGACCGGCTGATCTGGACAAAGAATCAGCTCAAGAGAGACGTCATCGCCGTCCCCCGTTCTGTTCTTCAGGGGGGAAGGAGGCTGATCGAAATCATCATCGATCAAGCACACCAGATAGTTGGTTACTACGGTCATCTGAAGTGAGGAGCTTAGTCCCCATGAGTCTCTGCAGTTCATGCCAAAATGTCGACGTGAACTTCGAGTCTCTGTCCGAGACAATCAAGTCAGGAACCCCATGGAGCCGGACGACCTCTTTCAGAAACAGCCAGGCTACTCCCTTGGCTGACATACTCATCATTGTTGGGACGAGGTGGAGGTGTGACGTTAGTTGATCGATGACTACCATCAGGTAGTCACAGTCATTAGACTTGGGCAGGGGCCCCATGAAGTCGATGCCAATCGACTGCCACAGCCTATCCGGAATGGGTAGGCTGTCTAGTAGGCCTTCGGGCCGTTGTGGCCCGGTTTTCATCATCTGGAACTTCGTGCACGACGTGCAGAATGACTCAATGTCCGGGCCCATGCCCAGCAACCAATATGATCTTTGAATGTAGTTCAAAAGTCAACTGCTTCCATCCCCAAATGGATGGAGCGACCGAGCGGGAAAACCACTCGATAGGACAGATATTGCACACGGTCATCAGAGAGGATCAGAAGGATTGGGCATCGAAATGCCCGATGGTTGAGGTCGCCCTCAACAGCAATGTCAGCGCGACCACAGGGTTCGCACCCTTCCAGCTGAACCATGGCTATATGCCATGGATAGGTCTCCCCATAGCCATGGACACCCCGTTCAAAGGAGTAGCCTGGTTCGCACATCAGGCAAGATGGAACCTGATGGTGGCACACAATGCAATTATTGAGCATCGATTGCTGCAAACGTTTCATGCAAACAAGAAATGTATGGCGAGCGACAGGTACACGGCCAACGACCGCGTCTATCTCTCGACCCAAAACCTAACTCTCCCGAAAGGAAGAGCCAGAAAACTAGTTCCGCGGTACATCGGGCCATACCGCGTCATCGAGGCGCATAATGACGCCTCGACGGTGACCTTTGAGCTTCCCGACGAGCTGAAAAGCCGTCGCATATCACTGGTCTTTCATTCATGCCTCGTACGACGATAGGAGGCTAACAACGACGAATTATTCCCTCGTCGTGAGGCCAAGCCATATTATGACTTTGGAGCGAATGACAACAAGGAGTGGCTCGTCGACGAGATTATCACACATCGATGGATAAACTCCACGGACCTGGAGTTCCAGGTCCGCTGGACCCTAGGCGACGTGACATGGGAACTGTCAGGGGACACCCTGTTTTCCATTTCCAGTTCCGACACCACACCCAGTTCCGACTCCATTTCCGACTCCGCTTCCGGTTCCGATTCCATCTCCGCATCCGCTTTCGGGAACGATTCCGCTTCTGGGAGAACTTCCACCAGTTCCGTTCGCCTTGCCAGTTCCACTCCAATTTCCGACTTCCGCCCCGGAACAGTGTCGGAAATCAAGCGACTCGCATAATAAGTGGCATCAAGGGTCGATCAAGGGTCAGGGGGATGCAGGGTTGATGGCGGGTGCCAAGTGTTGTCCCTGGCTGCGCAGCGTAGTATAATACGGGCTCGCTGACATTGGGGGTCCTTAGACTTTTCTCTTTGGATTTCCCCTTGTCAGGTGAGAACCCCCTCTCTTGTATGCTCTGTTCATTTATACATACTTTGGATTTCCCCTTGTCAGTTGTGTGGTAGTGTGATCTCCACGACTAGCCAGGGTTGCCCTTACAGCAGAAAAGTCTCTCCCCTAGAGGACCGGCGGTCGTACTGCACGTTGCATTCGCCATAGGTGCGTTCGGAATCGGAGACAGCGACTCGGAGATCGCAACCTCTTCCGCACATACAGCGTACGACAGCCCCTCTTCTTACGTCGAGCTCCCAACCCCGGAAATCCCGTCCCATATTTCTCCTTCCAACATGGATCCGGACGATCGTCTTCGGAATATGGAGGAGGAATTGACGCGGAACCGGATGAAGACCGACGCGATTGAAACAGCCTTACAAGCGATTTTGGCTAAGTTAGATATTCCACAGGGTGGTGGAAATGAAATGCTGGACGATCCAGATTTCGGAAAAGCGGAACTAGCGGAAAAGAGGATGTCCGCGAAGTTAGCAAAGGTCAAACCCGCAACTCCGGCGGACTTTGACGGAGATCGGGAGAAGGGATGCGCATTCTTCAACACATGCAGCATCTACTTCGCAATTGTCGGAGACCTCTTTCCGAACGACCAGGCTCGGATTCACTGGACATTGTCCTTTTTCAAATCGGACCGCGCAGCCCGTTTTGCAAACAAGGTGATCCGACATGAAGCAAAGGGCAAGGGGAACTACTTCCGGGACTGGGACGCGTTCGAGAAAACATTTTCCGACCAGTTCTGCCCGAAAAACGAGCAGCTCACAGCCCTTACAAAGCTCGAGGGGACGAGCTGGTACCAGGCTAAAGATCCGGTCGATGACTACATCGATCGCTTCCAGGAGCTCATCGACCTTGCGGAATATGATGACGACAAGACGATCGTCATCAAATTCCGACGAGGACTTGATCCGACGCTCCAGAACCAAGTTGCGCTGCTTGGGGATGGAGCTCCGGATTTTGATGACCCGGAAGGGTGGTACCAAGCCGCGCAGAAGGTTTCTCGGAACAGGGACGCAAATGAGGCCTTCGTGGAGACGAGTCGGAACACGACACGCAGTTCCGCTCGTCCTACTCCACCTGTGCCAAAACCCGGAAGCGCATTCATTCCCACACGGAAATTATTTCCGATGCTTGCTCCGCCTGCTCCTATTAGGAACCATAGCCCTCCTCCCTCGAAGAGTGGCCCTGCCCCGATGGATGTTGACCGCATGCGCGGAAAAGGCCACGGAACTATCACCTGCTTCCGCTGCCGACAACCAGGCCACTATGCTCGCGAGTGCCCCCAAGCCTTTGATATCCGGCTTATGACCACAGAGGAGAAACTCGAGATCCTTCCAGAGTTCCTCGCACTTGCAGAGATAAACGGAGTGCCCACTGCGGAAGAACTTTCCGAAAATGCGGAACATGGTCTACCGGAAGCGGAAGATGCGTCGGATTTTGTGACACGCAGCGGGTGAGATGTGTGCCCCTGCTGCCTGTACATAACCGGTTTGCCTGTCTTGAAGTAGAGAATGAAAAGCCCCCACTCCCCTCACTTCGTACAGACCCACCGGATAAAGTCACACAAAAACCAAATCTGACACCCCGTCCATCCCGCATCCGCCCTCGGGAGAGACGCCTTCCGAAGCGCTATGTTGTTGCTGCCACCCCTGGCCCCAAGTCACTAGTCATTAAGGTAGAGATCCAGACGACCGATACGGCGGAAGTCAAATCCGGACCCGCCCTTGTCGATTGCGGGGCCACTGGTCAGTTTATGGACCGGGACTATGTGGAACGGAACCGACTGACCACGCGGAAGTTGCAACGTGCAATCCCGGTGTTCAATGTGGATGGAAGCCCCAATGAGGCAGGGTCCATCACGGAGATAGTGGACACAATTCTCCGCTACGATGGACACTCGGAACGCACTTCCTTCGCTGTCACCAGCCTGGGGAAGCAAGACATCATCCTCGGGTTTACCTGGCTTCAAGAGCACAACCCGGAGATCAATTGGCAGACTCGGAAGGTACTGATGAGTCGGTGTCCAGCCAAGTGTCACATGTGCCGGTCGGAAGTGCGGAAGGAGCGCCAGGAGCAGCGGAAGACCGAACGGCTCATACAGACATGTCGTTCCGGCCCCCATCCACTGCTTGCAGAAGAAGACTCGGAAGCGGAATTTGACCCGGATCCCCCTTCCAATTCCGATTCCGACGCCATCCGACTCGGCCTGGAAGGCACTCTGACGGAAGGGGAGCGCTTGCTGTACGTAAACCTTCCGCCGGAGGCGGAACACATCCGCGCCACCGGAAATATTTCGCAACGCCTTGCTGAAGCCTCTAAGAGGTATGATAGAGTGGAGGCGGAAATTCCGGAGTACCTGCGGGAGTTTGAGGACGTCTTTTCCAAGGAGTCGTTTGATACCCTGCCTCCACGGAAGCTGTGGGACCACGCCATCGAGTTGGAGCCTGGGTCAAAGCCCACCAACTGCAAGGTCTACCCGCTGTCACCCAAGGAGCAGGTAGAGCTCGATGCATTCCTTGCGGAAAACCTCCGTACAGGGAGGATCCGCCCCTCCAAGTCACCCATGGCATCTCCGGTGTTCTTCATCAAGAAGAAGGATGGCTCGCTCAGACTTGTGCAGGACTACCGGGCCTTGAATGCGATCACGATCAAGAACCGGTACCCCATTCCACTCATTTCCGAACTGATCACACAACTCCGCGGGGCGAGGTACTTCACTAAGCTGGATGTCCGCTGGGGCTTCAACAATGTCCGGATCCGGGAGGGAGACGAGTGGAAGGCCGCATTCCGCACCAATCGAGGACTCTTTGAGCCACAGGTCATGTTCTTTGGCCTCACCAACAGTCCCGCCACATTCCAGACGATGATGAATGACATTTTCCGTGACATGATAGCAGAAGGGGTTGTCTGCGTCTACCTCGATGACATCCTCATTTCACGAAAACAATGTCCGAACATCGGGAAGTCGTGCGGAGAGTGCTGGAACGGCTCCGGGAGTACAACCTGTGTCTCAAGCCGGAAAAGTGCGAATTTGAGCGGACGCGGATAGAGTATCTTGGGGTGATTGTGTCGGAAGGGAAGGTGGAAATGACCCAGTCAAAGTTTCCGGTGTATCGGATTGGCCCGTGCCGCGAAACAAGAAGGAGGTCCAGTCCTTCATTGGGTTGTCAATTTCTACCGGCGGTTCATCAAGGACTTCTCCTGCCACGCCCGTGCCCTCTTCGACCTCACCAAGAAGGAGGTTGGATGGCGGTGGGGAGAGCCGGAACAGACTTCCTTTGACAAACTCAAGGAGCTGATCACTTCCGCTCCGGTCCTGATCTTTCCCGACGACTCTCGCCCTTATCAGTCGAGGCGGATTCTTCCGACGCAGCTACCGGAGCGGTCTTGTCACAGCAGTCATTGGAAGATGGTGGGGGGTGGCATCCGATTGCCTTCTTCTCTAAGAGCCTTAGTCCGGTCGAGCGGAACTATGAGATCCATGACAAGGAGATGCTGGCAATCATCCGAGCGCTGGAGGAGTGGCGACACTTCCTCGAGGGTGCTCTATGCCCTTTTGAGATCTGGACAGACCACAAGAACCTCGAGTATTTCCGCACGTCTAAGAAGCTGAACCGACGACAAGCACGGTGGTCCTACACCTGTCCCGGTTTGACTTCATGCTCCACCACCGCCCCGGCCGCACCATGGGCAAGCCCGATGCCCTATCCCGCCGCGCGGATCACGGAAGCGGAAGTGGAGACAACGCGGATATGACACTGCTCCGCCCAAGTCTCTTTGCAATCCGTGCCCTAGAAGGAGTCACTGCAGTTGGGGCGGAAGCGGAAATGCTCCGGGATATCCGGAGGCAGTACCGGAATGGAGAGAAGGAGGAGTCGGTGGTGAAGGCAGTGGAGGAACTCCGGAAAGGGCACTCACGGTCTGTACGGGCAGCGGAATGGTCGGAACGTGATGGACTGCTCCACTTCAGAGGCAAGGTCTATGTTCCGGGTGGGGCGGACCTCCGCCGTCGCATCGTGTCCCAGCACCATGACACACGGGTCGCTGGGCATGCTGGCAGGTGGAAGACGCTGGAGTTAGTGGCTCGGAATTACTGGTGGCCTCAGATGTCCCGCTACATCGGACAGTACGTGAAGACGTGTGACCTTTGTCTCCGAACCAAAGCGCAACGACGTCCGCCCGTCGGAGAACTTGTTCCGCTCCCGATTCCCGAATCCCGCTGGGACACCATCAGTGTCGACTTCATCGTTGAACTCCCAGAGTCTCATGGCTACGACGCGATCATGAACGTCGTGGATTCGGTGAGCAAGGTGTCCCACTTCATTCCGACGCACACGACGATCACAGCCCTCGGAGCGGCCCGCCTGTTCCTTGCACATGTCTGGAAGTTGCATGGGCTCCCGAAGCAAGTTGTTTCCGACCGAGGTCCGCAGTTTGTCGCGGAACTGACTCGGGAGCTCTACCGCCTGCTCGGCATAAAGCTGGCTACCACCACAGCGTACCATCCGCAGGGTGACGGACAGACGGAACGGGTCAATCAGGAGTTAGAGCAATATCTCCGCCTCTTTGTCAATGAGAGGCAGGATGACTGGGATGAGTTACTTCCGCTGGCGGAATTCCAATACAACAACCATGTCCATTCCGCCACACAACAGACTCCCTTCATGCTTGACTCTGGACGACACCCGCGGATGGGCTTCGAACCACGCCAGGCTGAGTCCCGACTCGAGACGGTCAATGAGTTCCGAGACCGCATGGACTCCACCCTTTCGGAAGCCAAGTCGGCCCTTGCGAAGGCCAAGGATGACATGGCAAGGTACTACAACCAACGCCGGGTTCCTGCCCCAGAGTACCAAGTTGGAGACAAGGTGTACCTAGATGCAAGTGACATCCGCACCACACGCCCTTCGCAGAAGCTTGCCCACCGCTACCTTGGGCCCTTCACAGTGACGCGGAGGGTTGGACGGAATGCATACCGCCTCCGACTTCCGATGTCCATGTCCCGCCTCCACCCCGTCTTCAACGTGGTGAAGTTACTCCCTATGCTTGAGGACCCAATTCCACATCGGAAGGCTCATCCGCCACCTCCGCCAGAAGTTGTAGATGGGGAAGAGCACTACGTGGTGGAACGGATCCTGGACAGCCGGTTTGTGCGAGGACGACTCCAATTCCTCGTGAAATGGGAAGGGTATGGGTACGAGGAGAATTCTTGGGTCCCGGAGCAAGATGTTTCCGCTCCTGACAAACTCCGGGAGTTCTATAGGACACATCCAGGTGCCCCTCGCCGAATCCGCTCGCTGGCATTTCAATCCCTTGTGTCCCGTGCTTCGAGGACGCAGCACGCTAGAGGGGGGATGATGTCAGGGGACACCCTGTTTTCCATTTCCAGTTCCGACACCACACCCAGTTCTGACTCCATTTCCGACTCCGCTTCCGGTTCCGATTCCATCTCCGCATCCGCTTTCGGGAACGATTCCGCTTCTGGGAGAACTTCCACCAGTTCCGTTCGCCTTGCCAGTTCCACTCCAATTTCCGACTTCCGCCCCGGAACAGTGTCGGAAATCAAGCGACTCGCATAATAGGTGGCATCAAGGGTCGATCAAGGGTCAGGGGGATGCAGGGTTGATGGCGGGTGCCAAGTGTTGTCCCTGGCTGCGCAGCGTAGTATAATACGGGCTCGCTGACATTGGGGGTCCTTAGACTTTTCTCTTTGGATTTCCCCTTGTCAGGTGAGAACCCCCTCTCTTGTATGCTCTGTTCATTTATACATACTTTGGATTTCCCCTTGTCAGTTGTGTGGTAGTGTGATCTCCACGACTAGCCAGGGTTGCCCTTACAGATAGGGGACACCAGGAACCAACCACCCTGACATAAGCGAGCGCCTAGATCACGTGATGCACCAAATCGAAAGACTTGGATCTCAATTTTTCAAAAAGTGTGCTAGATAATTCAATTTTGATATAGAGAAGTGCAAATTTTGTATCTAATTACTATACTTTTGATTGACTTGCTAATATGTTACTGGGCAAGGGACTCTGCGCATGTTCGACCAATTCGCTGTGTCACGTGGCATGTGACCTCCCAGAATGGCCATCCATCACTAAGCGCCAACGGCCAAGCGCTGAGAAAGATGACAAATCATGTCACGTGATGTGCCAAATGTTGCGGTTGGAAAATACAAAATGTGTCCCACGGTTCCAAAACACAAAATAAAGTATTTGGAAAAAGTTTCTTAGTCTGCACTTCAAGAGTATATAACTCAGCTACCCTGCATTATTTAGCTAAACCCTTTCCTACACATTCAAACTAGACATATTGAGAGAAACTCTTAGGACTCAAATAAGTCAGAACTTAATGCATGTAGGTGGAATTGAGGATGTTGGAAGGCGGCTGCTACTGGCCTGCTCACTTATGTAAAGGGTGGTTGGTTCCTGGTGTCCCCTATCTTATAGATAGATTATTCCGCAGTCTCATTGTTATATTTTTCCATTGTTCGCTAGCCTATAAAGTAGTTAGCTAGCGAGTCCTATTCCTCAGTTGTTTGCAATCTGAGCAAACACTGAGGTAAGACATTTATTACAAGTCTTGTGTCCATTACTTATCTATACGCTTGTAGATTTCATCATATAGGTAATAAAACAGTTGTTTGCAATCCGAGCAAACACTGAGGTTTCATCGTATAGTTATTGTTACAGGTTATTGGGCCCCCGCTCCCTACTCTCAATAAACATTCCTTGCTCCGATGTCCACCACAGCACTCACCACCACAGACCTCCTCCCGTCCTCCGTGCCCAAGCTCATGTTGACTGGCCTAAACTGGACAGTGTTCGCCATGCGCTTCCAGGATGTGATCAAGGCAAAAGGATTGTGGGGATACTTCGAGGGCACTTCTGTTCGCCCCACCCTCAGTGCCACTCCCACCGCCGAAGAGGAAGCTGCACTTACCCTGTGGATCAAGGAAGACTGCTCTGCCAAAGCCCTCCTCACCCATCGCATCCCCGACTCGACCCTAATCCATATCCATGGAAAGTCATCCCTGAAGGAACGGTGGGACCTTATTTCGAAGGAATTTTCTTCAAAAGGTGCCTTTGCACAGGCTGACCTGCATACTCAGTTCATGGAGTCCAAGTGTCCTGAAAAAGGAAATGTACATAAGTTCCTGGACAACCTGTGAGTAAAAAAGGAGGAGCTGGCCACCTACGGCATCATCATTGAGGAGAAGGACTATCACTCCACCATCATAAAATCCCTTTCACCCCACCTCTCTGCCTTCGCTTCGAATCTACTTGCTGGGGCAAGACTATACAGCACCTCGAAAACCATAGATCTGGATGAACTTATCTCCTTGGTCTCTGAAGAGTATGAACGACAGGTGGCACAGAGATTGTGCCGAAGTGGTGGCAACAAGGGAAATGATAAAGATGAGGCTATGTCTGTCACACAAAGCGGAAAAGGGAAACACACCGAATGCAAGCCATGCAGTGTCTGCTGGAATTGCGGCGATAAGGGACATTTCAAGGACAAATGTCCCAAACCTGCGAAGACGTCGAACAAGAGTACGGCTCAGAGCAGCCAGCGGCACAGCTAACGCTTCTGTTGAATCTGGTTCTGAAACAGAGTATGCCTTCATGGCAGATGAGCTCTATGAGTCAGACAGCGAGCTCCCACCACTTTTGTCGAACATCAACTTGGACTCAGATGATGAAATCACTGGAGATGACACAGGAGACTGGTTCTCTGAGATTAGCGACGATTCAGACAATGAATGTGGAATGGAGCTGTCACCTGACACTAACAAAAGTGAAGGTTTATCACTTGTTGGTGGTGACATGAATTGCAACAGCACCGATCTGGAGCATGCACACGCAGTCTGCATTGAAGTTGAAGACATTGCAAAAACCTCACCTTGCATCGAAGTCTTTGACTCAGGATGTACCACTCACATAACTCCTTACTGTAACGCAGTTGAAAACTTCATCAAAGTATCTCCAAGATCTTTCCAAGCTGCAAACAAGCAGAGCTGTAAAGCATTTGGAAAGGGCGAGATGACGATCGACGTACCAAACAACGTCGATATCTCGAAGCTAAGGCTCACTGAAGTCCTGTACTCCCCAGAAGTTGGCTACACGCTCGTATCCGTCGGAAAACTGGATGATGCGGGTCTTGATGTCACATTTGCAGACGGCAAGTGTACCATACTTGAGCAGAACAGCGAGCTGGTCGGCACAGTCCCAAAATCTGGGCGAGGCCTCTATCGTGTCTCGCATGAGTCTGACGCAGCAAATTTAACTGCAGAAGTACTGACCTTGGACCAATTTCACCGCCGAATGGGTCATATCTCAGCTGACATGGCTAGAAAACTAGTGGCCAAGGGTTTTGTAACAGGAGTGAAGCTAAAACATTCACCTTCAGGAGATCACTTCTTTTGCGAGTCCTGTGTGTACGCAAAGGCGACATGCAAACCTGTCCCCAAGACAAGAGAAGGCAGCCATGCATCAAATTTTGGCGAAGAGATCCATAGCGATCTTTGGGGACCTGCGCCAGTCTCTACAAAAAGTGGAAACCGGTATTATATCACTTTCACGGATGACATGTCTAGGCTAACTCATCTGTACCTCCTACGCACGAAAAATGAAGCCTTCAGCTCATACAAGGAGTACGAGACATGGTGCAGCATGCAGCTCGGCGCAACCATAAAAACCTTACATTCAGACCGTGGCGGTGAATACCTAGGAAAGGACTTCATATCACACCTGAAGTCAAAAGGTACGATGCAGAAACTCACCGTGCACGACACTCCTCAACACAACGGAGTTGCTGAGCGTCGAAACTGGACGATTGTGGAGCGTGTCCGTGCCCTCTTACATGCGAGCGGACTCCCGAAGTTTTTATGGGGCGAAGCAGCGCGCCATATAGTCTGGCTCATGAACCGCACCCTAACAAGAGCTGTAGATGGTAAGACTCCTTATGAGGCAGCGTTTGGAAAGAAGCCGGGCTTATGGAATGTTTGTGAATGGGGAGAGAAGGTTTGGGTGCGCACTGAAACCGGTGACAAATTGGGTGGACGCATCTCAGAAGGCCGTTGGTTGGGCATCGATGAACAAAGCAGGGGATTTCGCATATACTGGCCTGAGAAACAAACAGTCAGCGTTGAGCACAATGTCCATTTTGACAGCAGGAATATGTCGGTTTCTCGTCTCGAGGGGGAGGAATGGCAACTCATTGAAATGAAAACCAAAATACCAACAACTACTTCGAATGCCACCACTGCCCCTGCTGCCAACGCCCCTGCTCCATCTCAAGATGTGGCTAATATCGAGGTCTCTGAACCTGAATCAGAAGCTGAAGCACCTGCCAAACGGATGCGAAAACCAAGTCAGCGCATCCGCGATATCCTAGATGGACATGGAACATCCTCTCACCGAAAATCCGACCCTGTCATCACCCCTGGAATTCAGCTCCCTGCAGCTAAAAATCAAGATGTACATCTTGAGGGGGAGGGTTCAGCTGATTGGATGATGATAGCGGAAGAACTGGATGAGTACGCACTGGTAGCTGAAACCAGCAAAGTTGAAGCCATTGAGCCTTGATCTCTGGCCGAGGCAAGACGCTGCCCCGACTGGGAACTCTGGGAAAAGGGGATAATTGAGGAGTTAGCACTTCTCAAAGAAGCTGGAACTTGGGAACTCACCACATCACTGGAAATGCCAATATTGTTGGCTCAAAATGGGTTTTCCATGCAAAAAAGGACGCAGTGGGAAATGTGGTTCGCTACAAGGCTTGCCTCGTCGCGCAAGGTTTCTCCCAGGTGCCTGGTGTCGACTACTTCGATATGTTTGCCCCTGTTGCCAAGCTAGCCTCCATTCGAACCGTGCTTGCTTTGGCTGCTGCAGATGACATGGAGCTTCATCAAATTGATATCAAGGGCGCATATTTTAACGGTGAACTCACTGAAAATGAGACAGTCTACATGGCGCAACCCCCTGGCTATCACATGCCAAACTCCTCAGGAAAGGTGTGCCGTCTAAAAAAGACACTGTATGGGCTTAAACAGTCAGGAAGAAGGTGTTGGGTGCATTTATGCTCCTGCACCAAAATCAAGCATAATATATTCAATTTATTGTGTGGTGTTTCAATATTTTCTCATACTGTTCTTGTACCATGCATCCATTTCTCTGCTTATTTTCGAAATTTTCTAGTCACTCTCTATCTCTCCATTTTATTCTGTTATCTCTATTTTCACAGGCGGCTGCACCCAGCGGAGTTTGAAATGACTTCGACGCGCGAGCCCTTGGGCGCTAAAGGGCCGGGTGCAAGTATATGCCTTCTGAGACAGGATTACACTCCTCTCTCAGTGACAATAAATTCACTGAGAGAGGCGAGTAGTATTCTTCATATTTACATAGCATGTTGACTGAAAATCATGTAGTGTATTTGATTCTAGGTACTGTATTAATACATCAGTGACAATAAATTCACTGAGAGAGTGTATTTGATTCTAGCTTTCTAAGAACTCTACCGAACCTTCCCTGCCATAGCCCCGAGTTGCTAACAGAAGGTGGTATCAGAAGCTCGTCAACATCATGACTCACCATCTTAAGTTCACCAGATGCGATGTCGACCAAGCGGTATTCTTTCACCAAAACGGCCAAGAATTTGCTGTTGTACTGGTTCACGTTGACGACTGTACCATTGCTGCATCCTCAGAAAAATTGATCAGCGACTTCAAGAAAGCTATATCTGAACACATTGAAATAACAAACCTGGGCGAATTGCACTGGTTGTTAGGGATCGAAGTCAGATGCAACAGAACACGTCACACCATACACCATTCCCAACAATCCTACATTACCTCCATCCTTTGACGGTTCAATTTCGATGAGCTAAAACCCGTGTCAACTGCTATGCAGCATGGACTGCTCCTGCACATGTCCTCGACTCTGAAAACGACAGCCAAATGGGCCGCTATGCGTGACACGCCGTATAAAGAAGCCGTGGGCTCACTGATGTATGCAGCGTTGGGTACTCGACCCGACATCCCGTTCGCTGTTCAATCCGTGTCGCCTTTTTCGACAAAGTATGGCCCTACGCATTGGAATGCTGTCAAGAGAATCTTTCAATACTTGAAAGGGACTATGTACCTCTGGTTATCATTCGGGCATGGAGACGGAGGACTGACCAGATATGCCAATGCTCACGACAGTATGGCCTATGACAGACACGCGATTTCCGGCTATGCATTCATAATCCATGGCGGCGCCATATACTGGAGTGCAAAAAGACAAAATATCATATCCTTGTCAATGACAGAAAGCGAATATGTCGCGGCGACTCACGCTGCGAAGGAAGCCCTCTGGCTTCGTTCTCTCATTAAGCAGGTCTTCAATATCCAGCTCGCTCCCACAACCCTGTTTTCCGACAATCAATCAGCAATCGCACTAGCAAAAGACCATCAGTATCACGCGCATACAAAACACATCGACATACATTTTCATTTCATACAGTGGATCATCGATCAGGGCGCCATTCGCCTTGTATACTGTCCCACAGACGATATGGTCGCCAATACGCTGACTAAGGCCTTACCAACCACGAAAGTAAAGCACTTTGCCGTCGAACTCGGGTTGACAGTGGTTTGAGGGGGGGTGTTGGAGGGGTGACGCAAGCAAACCATGTCACCCTGAGTCACGGCATGTGACTAATGATCCAGGTACCATTGTCTCATAGAGTGCCATTGTCCACAGTATATAGATAGATTATTCCGCAGTCTCATTGTTATGTTTTTCCATTGTTCGCTAGCCTATAAAGTAGTTAGTAGGGATGCACACTGTGCCATACATCCACGGCTGTACGGTGCCGTATTACGGCCATGGCACCCATACCGTCAAGGCTCAGTGTGCTGTGCCGACGGTACGGTTTGACATCGTATATACCGTACAAATACGGCCGTGTACGGTATGTATATGGCATGCATCGGTAAATGCCGAAAACATGTTAGCCGAGCCAAAAACACAGCGCCTGACGGGCGCTACTGCTGGCACGTACACATCGTGCATGCCTAATTAGTCTGCATAGGCTGACATAAAGCGCAGCTACCTGTGTAGGCCGCATAGGCGAGCATACTAATATAATGCAACATCATAGTCTACGCGGATCGGTCACTAACTGATCTTCCAATAGCCCCACCGTATAATATTGCCATCAACCGTAATACGGCCGGTACTGTACGGTACTGTACCATCAGAGGGGAGAGGTCTTGATCATACGGACGGCATACGGTCTGCCATATCCGTCAACCCGCCGTACATTATACAGCCGTGGCCGTAATACGGACGGTGTGCATCCCTAGTGGATGACTATCCGTAGTCCTAAAAACCTAAATCCAAAGTTCTAAGATGAGTGACACACGACAGCTGTCAGATTTAGACCAGTAGCTCGAACCGTAAGACCAAAATCTAATTTTCAGTTAACCTGTCACCGGCTGCGCACGGCAGCTCGTTTACCGAGCTCCGAGGACTTGGTATGGACTAATTAGTGGCTGAGATGGACCGAGAGGGAATATGGGGGGGACGGTATGCCGTTCTGGGATGAGCTGTCAAATAACTGTCAAATTTAAATGAAATGAAACGTTTAGGACTGCGAAAAAAGTTTAGGACGGGGGGGAGGAGGCCACCTAAACGAAGGGTTTAGGACGGCGTTGGGTCGATCGGCGGAGTTTCAACGCACTTCTCTGTCATCGGCTTATGGCCGGCACAATGTTCCGGAAGATTTAGGACACATTATTTAGGATTTTAGGTCTACGGATAGTCATCCAGTAGTTAGCTAGCGAGTCCTATTCCTCAGTTGTTTGCAATCCAAGCAAACACTGAGGTAAGACATTTATTACGAGTCTTGTCTCCATTACTTATCTATACGCTTGTAGGTTTCATCGTATAGGTAATAAAACAGTTGTTTGCAATCCGAGCAAACATTGAGGTTTCATCGTATAGTTATCATTACATCTGTAGGAAGATTGTTAGAATTTAGGTCAAAACAGGGGAGGTTGGTTCGTCTCCCTAAAACGATTGTATTATAGCATAGGTCTTCTAACGATGGCACAATTGTCAGTACAGTACCTGTTGTGGGCTCATGCAAGACTGCCCATGCCATAGTCTTGGAAGATCCACGAAATTCTGAGTAGCCAGCGTCTACGCGCACCATCGGGTAATCTTAGTAATGTCTCCTGGGAACAGCCTGGTGTACTGGTGTCATCCAGCCTTCCGGAACACTTGATTGAACTTCTCCATGGATATTTCAGATTTGATCTCGTGCCTGGTGGTCAAAATGAATTGAAAGAACTCGGAATGACCAATATACATATTAGCTCAACTGAATGGCGAACCTAAGATATTCAATTCAGTTTACTAAATGAGCCATTTGAAGTTGTCGATCAACTCGATCGATCACGTCGCCACGCAGATGATAGATCTGCCGTTTTTAGACTGCTTCTTTCTGCTGGTGACGACCAGTACTTCCACTCTGTAGTAGGGAGCAAACGCGATATAGAATCTGCGTGGCGTCGATTCGGATGTTTCATACACACCAGTGAGTTCGTTTCACGAGTACTCGTGAGATCGACTCGGACGCTGTCACTAAACTACTGTTCTTACATTAGTAGTGTTCAAACGGCTGCAGAGGAGCTAGCTGTCTTAGAGGAAGTGCCAGTGGTTGAACAAATGGACCCGGCGCATTATAATAGCGTCACTACATCAAACGGCCTCCGTAACCAACTCGCTCCAATCAATCGTCTGCCAAATGAGGTGCTGTGTTTGATTTTCTTGCTGTATAACCCTGAGGGGCAACACAGCAGGAAAAATATGTGGAGGTATCTTCTCATCACCTGGGTCTGCCGTCTATGGAGACATCTGGCCCTCGACTTTGCGGATTCCGGAATTGTGGACCTTGATCGACTTGAGCCGCAGCCGGGGGCTCATAGAGGAAGCCCTGGTCCGTTCTAAGGAAGCAAATCTAAGTGTTGGCCATTCCAAGGGCGTCTATTATTATAGCAAGCCTGAGGACTGTCATG
The DNA here is from genome assembly GCA_015179125.1 of Gautieria morchelliformis. Lineage (NCBI taxonomy): Eukaryota > Fungi > Basidiomycota > Agaricomycetes > Gomphales > Gomphaceae > Gautieria > Gautieria morchelliformis. Next base: position 36,250 of record WHVA01000637.1, on the reverse strand, counting down.
AGGTCGACATGTTCTGCAGACTCATAGCTCCCCTCATGAACCGTGTCGTCGCTTTGGAGCTGGACCTGAGGCGTCAAGATTGGAAACACATCCTGCCCATTATACAACAGCCGGCACCCTCTCTCCGTCATCTCGTTCTTAGGGCATCCAGGGGGTACATCCCCAACCCCGACTTAAAGTTCCACGATTGGTCTCTTGACAAAGGGCAACTGCACACACTGGCATATGGCATGTCTCACTGTCTCCCATGGGATTGTTTGCCGCCGCTGACACACGGGCTTCGAGAATTGAAGCTGTCAGTATGCAAGTCGTCTCCAGACTCTCTGTGGCGGTTGTTTGACTTCTTGGAGGCTTGTCCGGAGTTGGAAAATATCAATCTTTCCATGCAAGCTACATACTTCCCTTCAAGGCTGCAATCCACGCCTACGGAGGGAATGGACGTTTCTCCTACTCTTATGATGCCCCTGCTGGTCAAATTAACTCTGTGCAATAGCAACGACACATATATTACTGACTATCTCGTCACCCCTCGCCTACGGCAATGTTTTCTAACACTGGATTCGTGTCAGTTGCCACCACCAAAATTGGGCGACTTCCTTGTGAACCACTTGGACATTTCCAAAGCACGCGAGCTTTCGATTGCAACCAAGTCCCCCCATGTGTTGTGCTTTTGGGGCCCATCTATTAGTTCACGCCCCACATCAAGGTCCGGTCTTGTGCGGCGCCCGACTCTGGGCTTTTGGGTGTATCATTGCACCCCGTGCTTCAGTTGACTTTTTCAAGTAAAACTTGTTATGATAGGAGCATCAAACCCCTATATCATTTTCTAATTGGCGAGGCATCTGATCTCAAAAAGCTTGTTCTCCGTGACAACCAGCCCCATCCTGTACTGGACCACAGGCTATACCGTGACCCCGGGTGGTGGAAGCGATACCGACTGCTAGTCACCAAACCAGTTATTCCCCGTGGCAGCCCAATGAGGAAGTTCCAGTACGAGATACTGAAGCCGGTGGACAGCATCCGGGATCTGGTCATTGAAAGTCGTGATAATATGTTGGACATTCTCCCGCTATTGGAAGACCCCCTTCTGTGTCCCAGGATAACGACTTTGTCTTTTGTGGGAGCCTCTGGCAAGAAATCATTTGGAAAGAAGTTGCTGGCCATTGCTACATCCAGAAGGGGTAACTCCGCTTCCACGACGCAGATACAACTGTTGGAATGCCTGCCACTAGCGAACACGTGGACTGCTCATCTGAAGAACCTTGGGATTGACTGTAAGCAAACCGTAACCGGTATGATAATGAGCATCCTGGATTCATCTTGTTCTTACTAATTGATGTTTAGAAAACAAAGCATCTCCTGCTGTCGCCTAACACTAAACGAAACACTATGTAGGTAGGGAATAAAGTTGATCTTTTATTGCATTTTTGGTTTCGTGATATAAGTAACAGTCCGCTGCGGCCTGGTAGGGTGGAATTCGAGCGATTATTGTAGTAATACTGTAGGAGTGAACACGCAAGCTAGTGACAAGCTGCATCACTCCGTGTCACCCCATTGTGACAAAGCAATGCACAGTTCCATTGTCCACCCCATATACCTTTGCACAGTCGCAAATACTCCCATTGTTCTATATTTTCATTGTTCTCTAGAAACTATAAAGTAGCTAGTTTGTTTCTACTCTTCCTCAGTACTTTGCAACGAAGCAATTACTGAGGTAAGGGGCTCATTATTAGTCTCATATTTGTTTCCGCTCATCTATATGCTTTGGAGAAATATTCATATAGCCTATATATTATCACGGTTCTTACAGGTTATTGGGCCCCACATACATCCCACTAGCTCGTGCCCCACTGCTCCTTCTCTAATCATGTCCACTACAACTCTCACTACAACTGATCTCCTTCCTTCCTCTGTCCCAAAACTCCTGGACAATGGTCTCAATTGGACCACATTCTCGATGTGTTTCCAAGATGCTGTCGAAGCAAAAGGTCTGTGGGGGTACTTCGATGGCACCATGGCTGTCCATGAGTCCAGGTTTCTACAGGTGACTCGCAGTTCTACCTGTGATTTTAACCTGCAGATCCAAATCCCACAAGTCCAGGTTACCTGGCATCTAAAAACCTGCCAAGTCCAGGTTTGACCATCAGGATGGTGCAGGTGACTCGCAAACCTGCCGGAGTATTCCAGGCCAGGTCACGTGACCTTCCTGGACACTGCCAGTGCCCTCCACCTGCATGCACCGGCTACCACCACAGCATGTGATGCCGCCACCCGCTCCCACACACCACCATATCATCCTCCACCGCCCCCAACGCACGCAGGCACAACCTCATGCGCATACACACGCCCCACCACACTCACCACCACCATATGCCCCTGCTCGCATGCACACAGGCCATCATACGCATGTGCATGGCTGCCACGCAGTACATCTGCGGGCAGCAATGCCTGGCGAATAGTGCACGGTGCATGTACACACACGCCTGCCCTTGTGCACAGGCATGTATGGTGGTGGCAAGTGGGGCGGGGCACGTGTATGCACACGCACATGAATGCCCTCGTGCGCAGGCGTGTCCGGTGGTGGCTGCCATGTGGTACATCTGTGGGCAGCAATTCCTGGCGAGTGTGGCAGGGCATGGGTATGCACGCACCCTTGTGTGCAGGCTCGTGCGGCAGTGGCTGCCATGTCTGCGCACAAGGGTGTGCGTGGGCTTGGGACAAGGAGGGGGATGGGTAGTGAGCATGGGGACAGCAGGTGGTGGATGCACGGAAGCAGATGGTGTGAACCAAGAGGTGATGGGGTATGAATTGAACACAAATGTATTTTACAACAAGTTGGACATGTAATTTACAACAGGTTGTGATAGTTTATGGCAGCCGGCAGTCAGTAACCATGTGAGTGGACTAAGGTGAGTCAGCTCAGGATAACCCTGCTAGTCACCTTGAGTCACCTGCAGGTCCGAGTCAACCTGCAGAAAACTCAGGTTGAGTTCAGGTTCCATTTCTGGAAGCTGGCAAACCTGCAAGTCCAACTCCAGGTAATCTGCAGGTTGACTCGTGGACAGCCCTGCCATGACTCAGCTGGACATCAGCACTCCACCTACAACTGATGAGGAGGAAGCTCTTACAAAATGGGAAAATGGGTCAAAGATGATCGTACAGTGAAAGCTCTCCTCACTCACCAAATCCCCAACTCCACTCTCATCCATGTGCATGGGAAGGCATCCCTGAAGGACTGATGGGATCTCATGGTAACTGAGTTCTCATTGAAGGATGCATTTGCACAGGCAGACTTGCACTCTCATTTTATGGAGTCAAGGTGCCCTGACAGACGGAATGTCCACGAGTTCCTTGATGGCCTACGAGTCAAAACGGAAGAATTAGCCACCTTTGGAGTAGACATTGAAGAGAAATATTACTGTTCAACCATCATCAAATCCCTCCCGCCTCACCTTTCAGTCTTCGCATCAAACCTGCTAGCAGGCACCAAGCTGTACAGTACATCCAAGACCATTGGCCCTGATGAACTTATCATGTTAGTGTCTGAGGAATATGAGGACCATGCTGCTCACAAGTTACATCATCCTGGACATGCTGGTGGAAAAGGTGAAGAGAAAGACAAGGTGATGTTCATATCAGGAAATGGCAAGGGAAAGAAATTTGAGTGAAAACCAAAGGGAACTTGCTGGAACTGTGGAGACATGGGTCACTACAAAAATAAGTGTCCTAAACCTGCCAAAATGACTGGTGACAAGAAACATGACTCACCAAGAAGCTCCACCAATGCTATTGTGGAATCCATCAATGAAGAAGGTGTTGCCTTTGTTAGCAACTAGGGGCTATGGCAGGGAAGGTTCGGTAGAGTTCTTAGAAAGCTAGAATCAAATACACTCTCAGTGAATTTATTGTCACTGAGAGAGGAGAGAGAGGAGTACAATCCTGTCTCAGAAGGCATATACGTGCACCCGGCCCTTTAGCGCCCAAGAGCTCGCGCGTCGAAGTCATTTCAAACTCCGCTGGGTGCAGCCGCCTGTGAAAATAGAGATAACAAAGTGGAATGGAGAGATAGGGAGTGACTGGAAAATTTCGAAAATAAGCAGAGAAGTGGATGCATGGTACAAGAACAATGTGAGAAACAATTGGAAACATCACACAATAAATTGAACATATTATGCTTGATTTTGGTGCAGGAGCATAAATGCACCCAACAGCCTTCTTCACTGATTGCAACACAGAAAAGGAGCTACTTGAGCTGCTGTTGAACTGTGAGTCTGACTCAGATGGGAAGTATTGTGCAAATGATTGGTTTTCTGAAGTTGGTGATGACTCAGAAAATGTCTTTGAAGTTGAGGAGTTGCCTACAGATGATGGAACAGACATGTGTTTGTCCATTGGTGTTGACCAGGAAGATGTGCATGCAGTCTGTGTGGAAGTCAACAGTGTGGCAGAAAACTCACCTTGAGCCAAAGGCTACGACTCCAGTTGCACAAGACACATAGCCATATACAGATGTGGTAACAGGTTTTACCTCTATAACTCCAAAATCCTTCCGAGCTGCAAACAGAAAAAGCTTTGAAACTGTCGGTATGGGTGAAATGGTTATTGATGTACCTAACAGAGTGACCACATCTCAGCTCAATCTGACTGAGGTTTTGTAGTCACCTGACATTGGTTACACACTCATATCCATTGGATGGCTCGATGACATAGGGTTTGCCATGACATTTGCAAGTGGCAAATGCATTATATGGGAATGAAACAGACAGCTTGTTGGCATGGTCCCGAAATCAGGACACAGCAAATTCAGCCGAGGACGTACTTACCCTGGACCAATTCCAGTGACAGATGGGTCATATCTGAGAAGAAGTCTAAGTAAAATGTGATGCGTTGTGATAGATGTATGATTCAAGCATTAAAGTGAAGCCGAATCGAGGGTATGTTTGAAGGATACTTATCTATAAGATTTCTGAGGAGAATGTATGAGGCAGATGGAGGAATACGTAGATATATGCGTCGAGACAAACAAGTTCTTGTAAAAGGGTGAGTTCAATTGACTGGAGACTGTACTATACACACGGCAGTCTTTTAACTATTGTGTAGAATGAGCTAGGACAGATAAGCATAGTCGGTATACGAGGGTGCAAGTGTGAGGACTAGGCTACAGGGATTGGTGTGCCGGTTACTGCAGAATGTGTCCATACTCTGTCTATCGAATGGGAGGGGTGGGGTATGGTGTGGACATCATAAATGAGTGATATGGAAGAAAGAAGGAAAGAAGAGAAACGAAATACGACTGGTTGGCGGGCTAGCCATCGTGCCACTCCACGGATCAGATGTACTCGGGTTCAGGGACATACCCACAGTTTGATGTGCCCACCGCCGATACGTGGCTCTCCAGGATGATGTGTTTGTGGGTTTTGTGGATGTATGTGGAACTGAGGAGGCAAGTGTGGGATGGTGGGGGTCGGGTGGCTGATGTGGATGGGCGGGTGGAGTGTGGATCAGGATGGGGAAGTGTTGTAGGGGTGGTGTATATATTTGTGACAATATCTCCCCTGAAACAGCCAAAAGATTAGCTACAGAATGGTTTGTGACAGGGGTAAAGCTTACCCCACTGTCAACAGATGAACCGTTCTTCTGTGAATCCTGCATATTTGCGAAAGCAACCCAAAAACCTGTTCCGAAGATCAGGGAGGTTAATCAAAAAGGTCATGCGATAAAGCATATATGAGTATATAATATATATTATAAGAGTATTAATAACAGCATATAGGAATATATAGTAGTATTTCTAAGGAGAATAATAGATGTTATTAGAAGATTCTGTATATATTTAAACATCTCGGAGATATATATACATATGAGAGAGTAATAAATACTTGGATAGATACTTCTAACAGATATGAGTAGGAGTATTAGTATGAATAGTTATAATAAGAGAGTATTAGACTATAATATGGAGTGATAGTACTTGGATAGATATTTGTAATATATATGAGAAGGAGTATTCATATGAATAGTTATAATGATATAGTGTATATTAAAAGTGGGTAGAAAAAATAAGAAGACGCGTAAAAATAAGAAGAGGCATTCTCGTTGGCGGAGCCACCACTTGGGAGGGACAAAAGTATGATTATTTATATCCCAACAATAAAATTGCCATATATTTTCAGGGTCTTATTTTCTATAATCTGAGAATAAAATGGGTGAAGCTACATGTAATAAAAACTTGTGAGCATCCTCCCAGGGAGGGCAATAGAGCCTCTCTCTGCTTTTGGAGAGGAAGTCCATAGTGACCTATGGGGACAAGCACTAGTTGCAACAAAAGCCGGAAAGAAATATTATATTACCTTCACTGATGACATGTCTTGACTAACCCACCTATACCTTCTATGCACCACAGATTAGGTGCTAGAAGCATATAAGGAGTGTGATACATGGGTTATCACACAGCTCAGTGCTTCTATCAAGAAGCTCCACTATTAAGACTATGTGTCATACCGAGGCTCAGCTCTCAACCAGAGCCAAGTCAGGCTTCAGAACAGAGGGCTTGGCTTCAACTTTGTAGGTTGTGCCTGTTGTTAGAATGCGAGGAGGGAGGCGGAGAGAGACGAAGGCTGGAACAAGACACGATGTGCACTATGCGCGAGAGACAAAACACTAGTGAGGACGCTGTTAACTCACTCAACCGGACTCAACTATGTGAGTGAACGGGCTAAAAACCGATGTATTTGTTGTAACTACTGGGCTAGCTACATATACGAGTGTCCAGGGTATGGGTGCTCGGTCAGGGGTCAGTGAAGTGGGAACTAGATAGGAGTTGTATCTGAACACGGATAGCACCAGGATAGTGCCGGCTTGCACTGCAGGATATACTAACATGATGAGTAATCACGATTCACAACAGTGCCTACTCAGTCTTCTGCCCTAATTTTGGGAACAGGTTTTAGCTTTAAGCTGAAGATTGGAATTGGTATCAGGCAGATGAGCTTAGTGTATGAGGAGCTAAGTTGATATCTGAACTGAGGGACTAAGATACAAGATTGGGGGGTTTATATAGTGAAGTAGGAGGCAGGGTCATGGGCATCGATGATCGGAACTAGTGGACATTCCCCTGACAAACATATGGGGAACTATCTAAGAAGGGAAATCAGGGGAGATGGAAAGGTACGAAGAGAAACCAAGGAAAGCTGAGTGAACCCAAGGGTTCCTGAGCAAGTACCAAAGCCAAGGCTTCAGGACCAGACTTGGGAACAGATTGTAACAGTACCACCCCCTCATGGCTGAACCCATGAGGCCATAAGCGAGATCCCATAGATCACCAGGTTGGGAGGATTATATAGGTTTTTTTTCACATCTAACTTCTTGCCTTCTCCCATCATCAGCAGAAACTTCGCAAACATGTCAAATGCTCAAGAATTAGACATCAATGAGATTGATGAGCTCGATGCAGAACTCACACAAGCTGAGCATGAAGCGGAGGAGCATAAAAATGCTCTAATGGAAAATGATGACTTGTGCAAGAGCACAAGGAAGTGTTGGAGAAGAAATGACTGGAGGATGTATAAAAAGCTGAGGAGGAACAGAAGGACCAGGAAGTGCAAGCTGAAGCTGCAAGAAAAGCCAAGGAGGCCTGGAAGGCTGAGGATGAACAGAAAGTGTGGGAGGCGAAAGCCGAGGTCAAGTGGTGGAAGAAACTGAAGGATGACCTGTAAGCTGAAAAATGACGGCAAACCAAGAAAACACCAGCTGCCCTGGACATCCCATTGTATGTTGCAACCCCAGATGATTGGCTGGCCCTGGATTCGGCAGTGGCTAGGGCCAGGGTGTTGAATGCTGAAATGGCGAGGCATCAGGAAGCTGTGGGTGAGCCTCGGGCAGGAGGTTTGGGGGCTTGGAAATGTACAGAGAAGTCGGAGGAAGGAGGGGAGTGTTGTAAATCATGGTGTGCAAGCTGCTGCATACTATATGATGGGGGGTGAAGGGAACTAAGGAGAAATAGCTTCAAGCACCAGTTAAGGGCTGGAGTGAGTCTGGGACCAAAACAATGAGAACTGTGGCTTCAAAACAGCCAGCTACAATAGCACAATGGGATTTTCTTACTTCCTGATGTTCTATACATGTTTCCTAGCTATTTAAGTAGTTTGGAACAAAGCTATACTAAGGTAGATATGAAAGACACTTGTGGAGTGAACAGATGCCGCTGGTGCATGATATATGCACCGGTGCTGGAGTATGTACCTATCTGTCCATTAGGTACCAGTGCCTTAAACTGTGAGCTTTCTATACTATTGTGGAGTGACTGCATATATTCAGGAATGATGGAGCACCTCCCATGCTCCATCTCGGATCTGTACCTTGAGCGGCCCCGGAACCTGGCTCAAGGTTAAAGGGGCCGGCTAGATGCACGCACATGTGATAATGCATGCACATGTAATATATCTGTGGTCAGTGATGCGTATACGCGTGAGTATGAGTGCAAGTGTACTAGGATGGAGCTTTATCTCCCATCCATAATATAACAGGGAGCTTGTGGCAAGTTTATTCTTTATTCTTTATTATTTTTTATGATTGACTTTGGGTTTTTTAGGCTAATCCTTGCAATGCCTGTATAAGGTGTGGTGACATATGCATAGTCGGGAACAAGATCACTTGCCAAGCCTGCAGCAACCGAAAGGTTAGCTGCTCATTCCTGGATGAAAAGCAGAAGTGTCTGGACAAGGACAGTGACAAGCCATCGGTGAAGAGGGTGAGGACAAATAAGTCCAAGCCAAGTTCGGATCAGGAGGAGAGAGAGCTGAGTAGGGAAGCCTCAGGATCGGGCAGGAAATCCAAACCAATGTACAAGGGAGTGGCAGACAAGCCACTGGGACTGCTGGTCAGGCAGCTCCTTTGGGAGCAGAATGAGTTGCTTGGGACCCTTGTGGACAGTGGGAGGGGTGTTCTGAAAATGGCATATGCAAATCGCCAACAGAACTCGAAGTTCATCCAGTACATGTCGCAATGGGTGATGGCAGCTGGACAAGCCGGGAATTGGGGTTTGGGATTGAAAGGAGACTGGTATGGGTCTCAGGGTTTGGGCTTGGGTTTGGGTTCAGAGGAGGAGACAGAGGGAGAGGAATCTGAAAGAGGAAAAGGGAAGGGAAAACAGAAGAAAGCAGAAAATGCAGGAAAAGGTTTGGAAGGGGATTCAGGAGATGAGGAAGGAGAACAGGACATGGATGAGGATGGAAGAACACTAGAATATATGTAATTACGGGTTTGGGGATTGTCGGAATCGTGACTTGTCTTTTCTTAGGAATGATTTTTTTCCAGATCAGAAATGGAACAGAGAATGGAAAGAGACAGAGGAGAGAACAGGTAGATAGATGGTGGAAATTTAGAGAGAGGAAAGCTGAGAACTACAAGTGTAAGTATCCGGCAAAACGGCCAAGGTAAAACATAGCAAAGAGTGTTTTCTTTATCTAACTAAGAAAATGACTGTAAAATGAGTGAAAGAAAATGCAGAGAGCCAAAGCTCGGGTTCAAGGAACCCATGGTCCAGGCTTGGCAAGGTACGCTGAGTGAAAATCGGTCACCATCTTGGCTGCATGGGAGGATGTTCACATTGACAACAATGTATATTCTTCTAGGATATATTAGATATCTTTTAAAATATCAACCCTAACCAAATTCATAATCCATCATTTTGAGCCACTTGTATATTGTGGACATCCTAAATTTTTTTGAATGTTCTGATATTTTAAAAATATGGTTGTATGTGCTAAAGCATGGTGTGTATTGATATAACAGAGCAATTTCAGAGAGGATGTGGATGACTATATATTAAACATGTTAGATGTACAATCACAGAATATAGAAGCAAGTATGGACAATACCTGTACTATATTATTATATATGGTTGAGAGATCTGATTAGAAGGTATGTTTAAAATAATATGCATGTATAGTACAAAGATATGTAACTATTGATGTTTAGACAATGGGGTATACACCCTTTCCTGGGGGAGCAGCAGACTGTGAGAAAGAACTTTGGGCTAGGATTAAGCATGCCTTACAGGTGCTGGCAACTGCCTCAATTTTGATATATTTTATGAAATATAGATGAGCTAAGCTATATATACATATATATGACATTTATAAACATCCTCCATGGCCAAGCTTGGTTGCGAGGACCCATGACATCTCTTCATCGGTACCTTCATAACCAGCCCGTTGGCCAAGGTACAGGAGATTACAGGGTCTATGTCACCGGTCAATCTTGGAGTCTAAGATCTCAGAATCTCATATTTGGCTTTGCCATCGATCTCAGTAGTCCACATACATTCTCAGTGTACCATCCTTCTTCTTTGCGAATACCACAGGGGCACCACCGAGTGATTGGGAGGAGCAGATGAATCCCTTGCCTAGCATATCTTCAAGATAGTTGCAAAGTGCTTCTAATTTGGTCTTCAAGAGCAGGTATATGGAGGTGTGCCATTGTTCTCAATCTCGATGGTGTGGTCGTAAGGGCAATGTGGGGGCAAGTTTTCAGCTTAGCAGGCAAGAAGATATCGAAGAAGTCGTGGTACTCCTCTGGTACCACAGTTTTGAATATCTCTAATTCATCCCTCGGTAGGGGGTTTTTGTGAAGGAGGGTAGTCAGAGCTGGGGAGTTGCATACAGCGCGAAGCGAAGTGTGTTCGGAGGTAGTCGGGTGCATGCTCAACATGAACATTTCTTCTTCACCGAGCTTCATGATTAGCTTGAACGTGGCCGCACCGATTAGGCTTATATGCGGTGTTGTTCCTTCATGTAGGGGGCACATCTGAAGGTGAACAATGGAATGGGGGGTGGTCGTCAGTCAGCGATTCCATACATGGTGTACAGGGGTCAGGAGGACTTGGAATGGGCTCGGGAACTGTTTTTGGTTGAATAGTTTCAGTTTCTATTATGTTTTCTCCTTCAGCTGAAAAAGGGTGGATAGGAGTACTGGGAAGCTGTCAAGATTGGATTTTAGGCATTAATATTGTGTATTAGCAAACACAGCGAATGCCCAAATGGCTTGTGCAACGAAGTGTGTAGTTCAGCGAATAAGATGTGCAAATAAATGTTTAGGAGGTAAGAGGGCTTCTTGTTAGTATTGAGAGTAATACTGAAGTAATATGATTTAATCTCTAAATGCGAGATAAATCTGTCATAAAAATATCCATAAGCTGTCACTGCCATCACAATCCATCAAACCGCCGCATATACAATGCCCCACATCTCATACACACTTCCACTCGCACCACCCACGTCTACCCGAGCCCACACAGGTCCACATGACATATCACTCCATTTCCACTACTCTACTGATCCGACCCTGACCCAATGCCCGTGGATCCACTCAACCTGAGTCACAGTCCGAGCCCGAGGGATGCTGATCCATGGAGGAGCTAGTCGTTGAGCCACACATCTACATATCTTCCATACTATTTTCTTCACTAATTCACAACCCATATTTCTGATGCCTATGACTACCTACACCCCTTCCCATTCGATACATCAATCCCCTAGCTACTGTTTTGGAACCCTTCAAGACTTTGGTGTCAGAGCTAACACTTTGGTCTATCAGAATGTGTCGTATACGAAACTCAAAGAATATTAAACAATGCTGCAGCACAACTCCGGAAATAATTTAATATTTGTACCTTGGTTGCAATCCGCGTAAGAACTAGTCCAAGTTAATACGGATGGAAGGCAATACGTTTCTTAGCAGCACTGAACAATATAGTAAAAGTCTGTAGGTTCGAGGACAACTATCGGGGTCCAAGTATTCCAAAAAGATAGGAATGGCTTCACAGGAGAGTTTGTAAGTGGACTGACCCGATTAACGTCAATGCACTGCAATAAACGAGCGACTAGGGTTTAAGAAGTGACTTGTGAAAGTCACTGAACAGGAAAGTCACTGATCAGTTTGTCTCGGGTATTAGAGAGCTCATTGACAAGGAAATCAATTGTCAGACTCACTCTGCAGAATTTCACCTGGAGTGTTAGTCCAGGTGGCTAAGTAGAAACGCAACTACTTAACTGAGAATTAATACACTAAGTAAGTGTAATAACCCTAGCTGGGGTTAGCAGCTTAGTAAGCTGTGCAAGCTTGGCAAGTCACACGAGGTACGTGGATAGTAGATGATGATGTATTGGCTGATTCACTGCTAAAACTGCAGGCTATTTATACTGCATCTATCTAGCTTATGTAACTACTGCTAGGAACCTTGTAGAAGCTTCTACTACTGTGAAGAACCTTGTGGAAGCTTAGAGAAGCTTCAGGAAAGGTTTGGAAACCATTGGAAGGCTGTGGAAGGTTCTATTGCTATATTGGGTTAAAGTCACAGCTCTGTGACAGTAAAGCTAAGAGTATGTAAGAAACTCCCATGCTCATGTGATTATCATGTGATGAAGGAAAGTCATGTGACTTCAAGCTGGATTGAGGTCATGTGATGGTGTCATGTGATTGTCAGGTGACCATAGATAATCAGGTGACTTTGAGGTCAGGTGATTGTCAGGTGACTGTAGATAATCAGGTGACTTTGAGGTCAGGTGATTGTCAGGTGACTGTGGATGATCAGGTGACTTTGAGCTGTTTTTGAGGTCATGTGATAGTCATGTGACCATGGGGGATTCTTAGCTAAACTATCAAGAGATTGTTGTATCTTGTGGACCCAATGTGAGTGTAGCTATGGCACAGCACAGCGTAACATAGCCTTGTTGCTATGGTAGCATAGGTTGGGCAGAGTTTGTATTGCACAAACTGTGTTGTGGAGGCTTGGGAATAAATTGCTATTTCCAGAGTGCTGAGTCCGAACCGGTAGGTTGGTCAGGGCTCGAGTTCAGGCTCGCGCGCGTCGGAGTTTGAATAAGCAGAGTTGTGTGTTGGGTGCATTTATGCTCCTGCACCAAAATCAAGCATAATATATTCAATTTATTGTGTGGTGTTTCAATATTTTCTCATACTGTTCTTGTACCATGCATCCACTTCTCTCGCTTATTTTTGAAATTTTCTAGTCACTCCCTATCTCTCCATTCCATTCTGTTATTTCTATTTTCACAGGCGGCTGCACCCAGCGGAGTTTGAAATGACTTCGACGCGCGAGCCCTTGGGCGCTAAAGGGCCGGGTGCAAGTATATGCCTTTTGAGACAGGATTACACTCCTCTCTCAGTGACAATAAATTCACTGAGAGAGGTGAGTAGTATTCTTCATATTTACATAGCATGTTGACTGAAAATCATGTAGTATATTTGATTCTAGGTATTGTATTAATACATCAGTGACAATAAATTCACTGAGAGAGTATATTTGATTCTAGCTTTCTAAGAACTCTACCAAACCTTCCCTGCCATAGCCCCTAGTTGCTAACAAGGGTTATGGGCCCTGCAGACACTTCGCAGAAGCTTTTGGGTGTGGAGAAGCTTGCAACAGATGGAAGTAATTGGCCTCTGTGGCGAGCTACTCTCACAAGTTATTTTGAGTCCAAAAATCTACTCAGGCATATAGAAGGGAGAGCCATTCGACCTCCTGATCCTCCAGTCATGCCCCCAGGCCATATTCTCACAGAAGCTGAGGAAACTCAGATAGAGAAGGCTGAGGAGAAGCTGGAGAAGTATCTTGCCAGAGAAGGACAGGCCAAAACCCAAATAATCGTCTCAGTGTCAGAGTCACTAGCTCTGATGCTACAGAAGAGACATACAGCAAAAGAAGTCTGGGATGCATTGGTCAATGAGATGACCAAAAAGCCCAAGATGGTCCTCACCAACCTACAGAGACAGCTTCGCAGTATGAGGTGTCCTGAGGATGGAGACTTGAGAGATCACTTGGACAAGGCCCAAGACCTCTATGCTCGTCTCAATGAGATGGGAGCCAGAATTTCTGAAGGAGAGTTCACCGACATTATCCTTGCATCACTTCCACCCTCCTATGAGGCAGTTATGAATGCCCTTACCACGTCGCTCGAAGAATGTGGAATGCCCTTAGTGCCTGATGATATTATCAGAGTACTAAAGGCTCAATATGACAGGAGAAAGACCCTCAATATTTCACAAGAAGAGCAGGCATTTATTGGTTCATCTACGAAAGGGCAGAAGGGCCGGAAAGACCCGAAGGTGCTTGCATGCACTAATTGCCACAAGCCTGGACATGCTATAGAAAGTTGCTGGGCTAAAGGAGGTGGTAAAGAAGGCCAGGGGCCACGTCAGAAGAAGAAAGCGAAAGCCAAAAAGAAGAAGGGCAAAGCCAAGGCGAATGTTGCCGAAGAAGTGTCCTCTGAGGAGGATGAGAGTGGCAGTCCAGCCGCTTTCGCCAACTTCGACTGCTCTAATTTGAGTAGTTTATCTCTGGACACTGTTGTTATCCTCGACAGTGGAACGACCGCACATATGACCTCTCACAAGAATTTATTGAGGGATTACAGTCCATTCTCACAGCCGCGCACAATTCGTGCAGCCAACAAAGGCACTTTTGATGCCTTCGGTTCAGGCTCACTTGTGCTATCTAACAAGGTCGGAGATAAGACTGTGAACATTACATTGAAGGATACGTTCTACGCGCCCAAAATGGCTGTTACCCTGATCTCGATCGGCCGGTGCGATGATGCAGGCTATAACACACAAATAGCTGATCAGAAATGCACAATATCCAATCGTAAAGGCAGGATATTGATGCAAGCACCGAAGCTGAATGGCTTATATCGATTTGATTTACAACACACAAGTGCCGAAGCACATATATGTGCATCAGCCATGGAAATACATCAAAAAATGGGGCACATTTCACAAAAGTCCCTACAGCATTTGCTCAACCGTGGCATGATATTAGGCATTGAATTGAGCTCAAAAGGTGACAAGGTTGTTTGCGATGCGTGCATTCAAGCGAAGATTGCACGTAAATCTCTTCCTCAGGAACCCAGAAGCCGATCATCAAAATTCGGCGACAGAATTTATTCTGATGTCTGGGGACCTGCGAGACTCCACAATTGACAAGAAATCATATTATGTGTCTTTCATCGATGACTATTCAAGGGAATCGGTTATCTATTTGATGGCAAACAAATCGGAAGCTTTTTCAAAATACAAACTCTACGAGGCCTTGATGCTTCGACAGAGGAATGTGCACATCAAAGCACTTGTTTCCGACAGAGGGGGCGAATACACAAGCTCAGAATTTGAACAGCATTTAGCCAAGCAAGGCACGAAGCATCGGTTAACCGTGCACGACACCCCAGAGTCAAATGGTGTTGCTGAACGTTTAAACCGAACTCTAGTTGAAAGAGCTCGTGCCATGCTATTGGAATCAAGTCTTCCTAAGACTCTATGGGGGCATGCAATTTTGCACGCCAACTATCTTAGGAATCGGACACACACAAGAGCTTTGCCAGACAAAACCCCTTTTGAAATGATCCATCACGAGAAACCGAACCTGAAGGACATACACGTGTGGGGAATTGAAGTCTACGTTAAAGTCAAAGAGGGAAACAAACTAGCAGCCCGTGCCAAAAGAGCTCGGTGGATAGGAATCTCTGGACAGAGCCATGGTCACTGCATCTACTGGCCTGACTCTCAGAAGGTTTCTGTCGAGCGGAATGTTATATTTGACTCAGAGATGAAGGGGGACAAAGCTCCAATCATTTCTATTGAAGAGTCACAGCTACCTACGTCCAGAAAAGTGATACAGGCCATTTCGGCGTCAGCACCCATGCCTAGTCGCTTAGTCAGCGAAGAGGCAAAGATCGAGGAAATTGATGATGATGAACCAGAGGAACATCTTGAAGAGCTGCAACCCAGTCAGACTGTTGATGTCAGACCTAAAGAAGCTGCTCCAACAAGGAGAAGCGAAAGGATCCGTCAGCAGCAGGTGCAGCCGGCCCCAAGTGGTCCCGTAACAAGATCTCAAGCTAAGAGACATGCTGGTGCAGATATCACTACACTAGCTTACGAGGACATTGAGGACCATCAAGACAAATTATTCGAACAAGATTTATCCGGCATCAGTGATTATAACCTTGCCATCAGTACACTTTCGACCTCCGATCAAAACAAAGATAAGGTGCTGCCGGATTTGAATCAGACTGAGCCTAGCAATGCAGATGAAGCTTTAAATGATCCTATGTGGAAAGCATCGATGGATAAAGAGTACAAGGTGCTACTCGACAAAGGTGTATGGGAAGTGGTTAAACCACCTCCTGGGGCAAATATTGTTGGAAATAGATGGGTATTCCTCTGGAAACGCAATCCAGAAGGTGAACCCATCACACCTAGATCGAGGATGGTCGCCCAAGGCTTTACACAAAGTTTTGGAGTCGACTACAATGAAACCTATGCACCTGTTGCTCGGATGACTTCCTTACGGATTATATGTGCCATTGCTGCCAGGAACAACTGGCCTATTCACCAAATGGATGTGGACAGTGCGTATTTGAATGCTACACTGCCAGAACCTATTTACATGAGACAGCCGTATGGATATGAGACCGGAGACAAAGATGATGTCCTCCTTCTGAAGAAAGCACTTTACGGCCTCAAACAGTCTGGAAGGGAATGGTACAAACATCTGAGTGGTGAATTTCTCAAGTTAGGATTCACTAAATCAGCTTCGGATGGAGCTGTATTTTGCAGACGTGGACCAAGAGGGCATGCGATTATTGCAACGGCAGTAGATGACCTCACTATCACAGCTGAGAGTCAACCAATCCTTGATGGGGTAAAGCATGACCTTGCCCAGATCTTCAGTATGAAAGATCTAGGCGAGATTCATTGGCTTTTGAACCTCAAAATCGAAAGAGATTGGAATAACAAATCGATTGCAATATCACAAGCCGCATACATCCAAAAAATCATCAAAAAATTCAATCTGGATGATGCCAAAACATTTTCCACGCCTCTCGACCCAGCCGTTAAATTATCCAGAGACCAATGCCCTTCTACAGATGAAGACAAACAGAAGATGTCAAGAATTCCATACAGACAAGCGATAGGATCATTGATGTGGGCAGCAGTAGCCACTCGACCGGACATTGCATTCGCAGTGTCATTACTTTCTCAATTCCTTGAAAACCCAGGTCCAACACATTGGTATGCAGTCAAACGTGTCTTTAAATATCTAAAAGGCACGATGGACTACAAATTGACACTTGGGAAAAATCGAGACGGCCTCATTGGGTATTCAGATGCGGATTGGGCTTCTCAAGAGCACAGGCACTCATACTCAGCTTATATTTTTCAGATTGATGGAGGGACAGTATCATGGAGTTGTCAAAAACAATCCATAGTAGCCCTATCATCAACTGAAGCCGAATTCGTTGCTCTGACTCATGCGAGCAAAGAAGCCTTATGGATGCGCCACTTTATTTCTGAAGTATTCCAACCGCTGAATTGTCCCATCAAACTTTATTCAGACAATCAATCAGCCATTGCCATCGTCTATGGCACTCAACAACACACGAGGACCAAGCATTTCGACATTAGATTATATTTCATCAGAGATATAGTCGAAGATGAAGAAATTAAGCTTGTGTACCTGCCAACGGAACACATGCTAGCCGATCTTCTCACTAAAGGACTTCCTAGTCCTAGAGTGAGAATCCTCAACGAGAAAATCGGAATATATTAAGCTTGAGGGGGCGTGTTGGGTGCATTTATGCTCCTGCACCAAAATCAAGCATAATATATTCAATTTATTGTGTGGTGTTTCAATATTTTCTCATACTGTTCTTGTACCATGCATCCACTTCTCTGCTTATTTTCGAAATTTTCTAGTCACTCCCTATCTCTCCATTCCATTCTGTTATTTCTATTTTCACAGGCGGCTGCACCCAGCGGAGTTTGAAATGACTTCGACGCGCGAGCCCTTGGGCGCTAAAGGGCCGGGTGCAAGTATATGCCTTTTGAGACAGGATTACACTCCTCTCTCAGTGACAATAAATTCACTGAGAGAGGCGAGTAGTATTCTTCATATTTACATAGCATGTTGACTGAAAATCATGTAGTATATTTGATTCTAGGTATTGTATTAATACATCAGTGACAATAAATTCACTGAGAGAGTATATTTGATTCTAGCTTTCTAAGAACTCTACCAAACCTTCCCTGCCATAGCCCTAGTTGCTAACATTGTGGATACATGTGGATTCATAACTCTGCTGCAACAGAATAGAAGTGTTTTGAGCCAAAGACTTCATTAAAAATGGCGAAAAAATGGTAGGAAATTAGAGGAAGTTTAAATAGTTCATCCCCAATGATAGCAATACCTGTATGCTATATTTTAAGGTCACTATATCGAAAATACATGGAAATTCTCCTATTTGACCGGCAAAGCAGGATCCCATACAGCTACCCCTGTCCCCGGACCTCCGTACTCCCGAGTCCAGATGCATCAGTCGACCCATACGTTCCCCCCCACTCTTCGCGCCGCAGCACACTTCGTAGCTAGTTAGATAGTTCAACATGTGTATACACATCCCTCAGTCAATTAGACCTCACATTGGACCACCTAGTTGTTTTACGACGCATAGAATTGCGTAGTCGCTGCTCGAGAGGATACACACGCCGTGTTTCCTCTATATCCTCATACCTACAAACTACTCGATTCAACTTCAAACCGAAGTCTGAATCTAAACCACTTCACTATCAGCCGCTCTTGATCTTTCACAAAATCGAGTGGTAATCAGAAATAGCAAGAATATCTGCACATACAACTAGGTATATGTGTCTTATGATAAATGCTATAAAGGTCTAGCTAGTACGATGTATAGTAAATAGAATCGGATTTCACTGTTACTATATGGCACATGAAGCTAGCTATTTATCTGACAATGCTGGTACTTGGCGGTCATAGTATTCATGGAATGGGAACAAGGGTAAGGCGAAATGGGGGGAGCGGCACATAGATGTTCATAGGAGTGTTAACGGACATTGTACAAGTTAGGTTGGGGTGTGGAGCATAAAACAGTGAAAGGGAACGGACTTTGGAAGTGGATAGGGGATGTGGTCTAGCTACAGGCAGGGTCGGCTTGACGCGTCACGTCCCTTGATTGGGTCTCGTGATTCTGGGGTGTGTGCCACTTGGGTTGGGCTCTGCATGCTTGGGAGGGGTCTATAGGGGCGTTCTGGACTGTTGTAGTGTGTGGTGTGTGCTCCCGTGATATTGGGATGATCGGAGGTGCGGATTGGGTTGGATCGAGTGGATAGGTGTGGGTTCGGCGATCTCGGGCATAAGTTGTTGTAATGTGTATGCGTTCAGATGTATATCGACAAGTTGATTTGGGTTTGGAATTGTGTTGTTATAATCACCGTGTCAATATTATATTTCCTTAGTATTTCCAACAGGGCTGCCCGAATGGGGCTTGCCCTATCTACAGTCGTAGCAAAATAGCCTATGACACTTGACAATGTAACGTTCAAGGTCTCATGGAAAGGTTGTCTAGTAGTAACAATCCTTTCGCTGGCGAAGGTGCTCCTTTGGAGCCCTTCGCCAACAGCACCGATAATAGTATGAAGGCTAAGGTAACAAAAGTGAAGTAAAACTCACCAGTGGTGCCTAAGTCCTCCTCTGGTCTAAGATAGAGGTCTCTAGAAGAAGGCTCAAGATGATGATCACAGTGAGGTCAAGCTTTTGCACAAGATAGACATATGATAATTGAACTGTAGCATATACATGTGAACATAAACTACTTATACCTAATGCTCATACAATATCAGCGAATAGGAAAGAGGCTGTCAGGGGACACCCTGTTTTCCATTTCCAGTTCCGACTCCATTTCCGACTCCGCTCTCGGAAATGATTCCGCTTCTGGGAGAACTTCCACCAGTTCCGTTCGCCTTGCCAGTTCCACTCCAATTTCCGAGTTCCACCCTCGGAACAGTGTCGGAAATCAAGCGACTAGCGTAATAGGTGACATCAAGGGTCGATCAAGGGTCAGGGAGGTGCAGGGTTGATGGCGGGTGCCAAGTGTTGTCCCTGGCTGCGCAGCGTAGTATAATACGGGCTCGCTGACATTGGGGGTCCTTAGACTTTTCTCTTTGGATTTCCCCTTGTCAGGTGAGAATCCCCTCTCTTGTATGCTCTATTCATTTATACAGACTTTGGATTTCCCCTTGTCAGTTGTGTGGTAGTGTGATCTCCACAACTAGCCAGGGTTGCCCTTACAGCAGAAAAGTCTCTCCCATAGAGGACCGGCGGTCGTACTGCGTGTCGCAGCCGCCATAGGTGCGTTCGGAATCGGAGACAGCGACTCGGAGATCGCAACCTCTTCCGCACACACAGCGTACGACAGCCCTTCTTCTTACGTCGAGCTCCCAACCCCGGAAATCCCGTCCCACATTTCTCCTTCCGACATGGATCCGGACGATCGTCTTCGGAATATGGAGGAGGAATTGACGCGGAACCGGATGAAGACCGACGCGATTGAAACAGCCTTACAAGCGATTTTGGCTAAGTTAGATATTCCACAAGGTGGTGGAAATGAAATGTTGGATGATCCGGATTTCGGAAAAGCGGAACTAGCGGAGGAGAGAAAGTCCGCGAAGTTAGCAAAGGTCAAACCCGCAACTCCGGCGGACTTTGACGGAGATCGGGAGAAGGGACGCGCATTCTTCAACACATGCAGCATCTACTTCGCAATTGTCGGAGACCTCTTTCCGAACGACCAGGCTCGGATTCACTGGGCATTGTCCTTTTTCAAGTCGGACCGCGCATCCCGTTTTGCAAACAAGGTGATCCGACATGAAGCAAAGGGCAAGGGGAACTACTTCCGAGACTGGGACGCCTTCGAGAAAACATTTTCCGACCAGTTCTGCCCAAAAAATGAGCAGCTCACAGCCCTTACGAAGCTCGAGGGGACCAGCTGGTACCAGGCCAAGGATCCGGTCGATGACTATATCGATCTCTTCCAGGAGCTCATCGACCTTGCGGAGTACGATGACGACAAGACGATCGTCATCAAATTCCGACGAGGACTCGATCCGACACTCCAGAACCAAGTTGCGCTGCTTGGGGATGGAGCTCCGGACTTTGATGACCCGGAAGGGTGGTACCAAGCTGCACAGAGGGTGTCCCGGAACAGGGAAGCAAATGAGGCCTTCGTGGAGACGAGCCGGAATATGACGCGCAGTTCCACTCGTCCTACTCCACCTGTGCCAAAATCCGGAAGCGCATTCATTCCCATGCGGAAAGTATTTCCGACGCTTTCTCCGCCCGCTCCTATTAGGAACCATAGCCCTCCTCCCTCGAAGAGTGGCCCTGCCCCGATGGATGTTGACCGCATGCGCGGAAAAGGCCGCGGAACTATCACCTGCTTCCGATGTCAACAACCAGGCCACTATGCCCGCGAGTGCCCCCAAGCATTTGACATCCGGCTTATGACCACAGAGGAGAAACTCGAGCTCCTTCCAGAGTTCCTCGCACTTGCGGACATAAGCGGAGTGCCTACTGCGGAAGGAGTTTCCGAAAATGCGGAACATGGCGCATCGGAAGCGGAAGATGCGTCGGATTTTGTGACACGCAGCGGGTGAGATGTGTGCCCCTGCTGCCTGTACATAACCGGTTTGCCTGTCTTGAAGTAGAGAATGAAAAGCCCCGACTCCCCTCACTTCATACAGACCCACCGGATAAAGTCACACAAAAGCCAAATCCGACACCCCGTCTATCCCGCATCCGCCCTTGGGAGAGACGCCTTCCGAAGCGCTATGTCGTTGCTGCCACCCCTGGCCCCAAGTCACTAGTCATTAAGGTAGAGATCCAGACGACAGATACGGCGGAAGTCAAATCCGGACCCGCCCTTGTCGATTGCGGGGCCACTGGTCAGTTTATGGACCGGGACTATGTGGAACGGAACCGACTGACCACGCGGAAGTTGCAACGTGCAATCCCGGTGTTCAATGTGGATGGAAGCCCCAATGAGGCAGGGTCCATCACGGAGATAGTGGACACAATTCTCCGCTACGATGGACACTCGGAACGCACTTCCTTCGCTGTCACCAGCCTGGGGAAGCAAGACATCATCCTTGGGTTTACCTGGCTTCAAGAGCACAACCCGGAGATCAATTGGCAGACTCGGAAGGTACTGATGAGTCGATGTCCAGCCAAGTGTCACATGTGCCGGTCGGAAGTGCGGAAGGAGCACCAGGAGCAGCGGAAGACCGAACGGCTCATACAGACATGTCGTTCCGGCCCCCATCCACTGCTTACAGAAGAAGACTCGGAAGCGGAATTTGACCCGGATCCCCCTTCCAATTCCGATTCCGACGTCATCCGACTCAGCCTGGAAGACGCTCTGACGGAAGGGGAGCGCTTGCTGTACGTAAACCTTCCGCCGGAGGCGGAACACATCCGCGCCACCGGAAATATTTCGCAACGCCTTGCTGAAGCCTCTGGGAGGTATGATAGAGTGGGGGCGGAAATTCCGGAGTACCTGCGGGAGTTTGAGGACGTCTTCTCCAAGGAGTCGTTTGATGCCCTGCCTCCGCGGAAACTGTGGGACCATGCCATCGAGTTGGAGCCTGGGTCGAAGCCCACCAACTGCAAGGTCTACCCGCTGTCACCCAAGGAGCAGGTAGAGCTCGATGCATTCCTTGCGGAAAATCTCCGTACAGGGAGGATCCGCCCCTCCAAGTCACCCATGGCATCTCCGGTGTTCTTCATCAAGAAGAAGGACGGCTCGCTCAGACTTGTGCAGGATTACCGGGCCTTGAATGCGATCACGATCAAGAACCGGTACCCCATTCCGCTCATTTCCGAATTGATCACACAACTCCGCGGGGCGAAGTACTTCACCAAGCTGGATGTCCGCTGGGGCTTCAATAATGTCCGGATCCGGGAGGGAGATGAGTGGAAGGCCGCATTCCGCACCAACCGAGGACTCTTTGAGCCACAGGTCATGTTCTTTGGCCTCACCAACAGTCCTGCCACGTTCCAGACAATGATGAATGACATTTTCCGTGACATGATAGCAGAAGGGGTTGTCTGCGTCTACCTCGATGACATCCTCATCTTCACAAAAACAATGTCCGAACATCGGGAAGTCGTGCGGAGAGTGCTGGAACGACTCTGGAGTACAACCTGTGTCTCAAGCCGGAAAAGTGCGAATTTGAGCGGACGCGGATAGAGTATCTCGGGGTGATCGTGTCGGAAGGAAAGGTGGAAATGGACCCCGTCAAGGTTTCCGGTGTGTCGGATTGGCCGGTGCCGCGGAACAAGAAGGAAGTCCAGTCCTTCATTGGGTTTGTCAATTTCTACCGGCGGTTCATCAAGGACTTCTCCTGCCACGCCCGTGCCCTCTTCGACCTCACCAAGAAGGAGGTTGGATGGCGGTGGGGAGAGCCGGAACGGGCCTCCTTTGACAAACTCAAAGAGCTGATCACTTCCGCCCCGGTCCTGATCTTTCCCGACGACTCTCGCCCTTACCGAGTGGAGGCGGATTCTTCCGACGCAGCTACCGGAGCGGTCTTGTCGCAACAGTCATCGGAAGAAGGTGGGGGTGGCATCCGATTGCCTTCTTCTCTAAGAGTCTCAGTCCGGTCGAGCGGAACTACGAGATCCATGACAAGGAGATGCTGGCAATCATCCGAGCGCTGGAGGAGTGGCGACACTTCCTCGAGGGTGCTCTATGCCCATTTGAGATCTGGACAGACCACAAGAACCTTGAGTATTTCCGCACGTCTAAGAAGTTGAACCGACGACAAGCACGGTGGTCCCTACACCTGTCCCGGTTTGACTTCATGCTCCACCACCGCCCCGGCCGCACCATGGGCAAGCCCGATGCCCTATCCCGCCGTGCGGATCATGGAAGCGGAAGCGGAGACAATGCGGATATGACACTGCTCCGCCCAAGTCTCTTTGCAATCCGCGCCCTAGAAGGAGTGACTGCAGTTGGAGCGGAAGCGGAAATGCTCCGGGACATCCGGAGACAGTATCGGAATGGAGAGAAGGAGGAGTCGGTGGTGAAGGCAGTGGAGGAACTTCGGAAAGGGCACTCACGGTCTGTACGGGCAGCGGAATGGTCGGAACGGGATGGGCTGCTCCACTTCAGAGGCAAGGTCTACGTTCCAGATGGGGCGGACCTCCGCCGCCGCATCGTGTCCCAGCACCATGACACACGGGTCGCTGGGCATGCTGGCAGGTGGAAGACGCTGGAGTTAGTGGCTCGGAATTACTGGTGGCCTCAGATGTCCCGCTACATTGGACAGTACGTGAAGACATGTGACCTTTGTCTCCGAACCAAAGCGCAACGACATCCACCCGTCGGAGAACTTGTTCCGCTCCCGATTCCCGAATCCCGCTGGGACACCATCAGCGTCGACTTCATTGTTGAACTCCCAGAGTCTCATGGCTACGACGCGATCATGAACGTCGTGGATTCGGTAAGCAAGGTGTCCCACTTCATTCCGACGCACACGACGATCACAGCCCTCGGAGCGGCCCGCCTGTTCCTTGCCCATGTCTGGAAGTTGCATGGGCTCCCGAAGCAAGTTGTTTCCGACCGAGGTCCACAGTTTGTCGCGGAACTGACTCGGGAGCTCTACCGCCTGCTCGGCATAAAGCTAGCTACCACCACGGCGTACCATCCGCAGGGTGACGGACAGACGGAACGGGTCAATCAGGAGTTGGAGCAATATCTCCGCCTCTTTGTCAATGAGAGGCAGGACGACTGGGATGAATTACTTCCGCTGGCGGAATTCCAATACAACAACCATGTCCATTCCGCCACACAACAGACTCCCTTCATGCTCGACTCCGGACGACACCCGCGGATGGGCTTCGAACCACGCCAGGCTGAGTCCCGACTCGAGACGGTCAATGAGTTCCGAGACCGCATGGACTCCACCCTTTCGGAAGCCAAGTCAGCCCTTGCAAAGGCCAAGGATGACATGGCGAGGTACTACAACCAACGCCGGGTTCCTGCCCCAGCGTACCAAGTTGGAGACAAGGTGTATCTAGATGCAAGTGACATCCGCACCACACGCCCCTCACAGAAGCTTGCCCACCGCTACCTTGGGCCCTTCACAGTGACGCGGAGGGTTGGACGGAATGCATACCGCCTACGACTTCCGATGTCCATGTCCCGCCTCCACCCCGTCTTCAACGTGGTGAAGTTACTCCCTATGCTTGAGGACCCAATTCCAGGTCGGAAGGCTCATCCGCCACCTCTGCCAGAGATTGTAGATGGGGAGGAGCACTATGTGGTGGAACGGATCTTGGACAGCCGGTTTGTGCGAGGACGACTCCAATTTCTCGTGAAATGGGAAGGGTATGGGTACGAAGAGAATTCGTGGGTCCCGGAGCAAGATGTTTCCGCCCCGGACAAGCTCGGGGAGTTCTATAGGACACATCCCGGTGCCCCTCGCCGGATCCGCTCGTTGGCATTTCAATCCCTCGTGTCCCGTGCTTCGAGGACGCAGCACGCTAGAGAGGGGGTGATGTCAGGGGACACCCTGTTTTCCATTTCCAGTTCCGACTCCATTTCCGACTCCGCTTCCAGTTCCGACTCCATTTCCGACTCCGCTCTCGGAAATGATTCCGCTTCTGGGAGAACTTCCACCAGTTCCGTTCGCCTTCCCAGTTCCACTCCAATTTCCGAGTTCCACCCTCGGAACAGTGTCGGAAATCAAGCGACTCGCGTAATAGGTGACATCAAGGGTCGATCAAGGGTCAGGGAGGTGCAGGGTTGATGGCGGGTGCCAAGTGTTGTCCCTGGCTGCGCAGCGTAGTATAATACGGGCTCGCTGACATTGGGGGTCCTTAGACTTTTCTCTTTGGATTTCCCCTTGTCAGGTGAGAATCCCCTCTCTTGTATGCTCTATTCATTTATACAGACTTTGGATTTCCCCTTGTCAGTTGTGTGGTAGTGTGATCTCCACAACTAGCCAGGGTTGCCCTTACAGAGGCCATTATGAGTCAGGGTTGGATAGGGGTGTGTATTCAGGATACAAATAGATGAAACACATATACAATGGAGAAGGAGAGGAGTGTGAACATGAAACAACAGGGGGGAGAGAGGATAAAGGTACCTATGTAAGAAAACACACCTTGAGACCTGCATACACGTTACCCTACATGGACTCTTCATCTGCTAAGTTGATCCCACATGATCTACGGGTAGGACGTCCTGCAAATGCATTCTGGCCATAGGAACACCCAAAGGGGGTTGAGTCAGGAAGATGATGGGGCCAGTGATGGACCATCAGGCCGGGTAAAGGATGTTGATCATTTTTGATGGCGTGCCTACTGGTGAATGATGTGAGTAGCAAATGGTCCTTCAGCGAACTCGGCGAAGGGCAAAATGATACATGCCGATCAACTTGGAGTTGGCTAGACTCACAAAGTTGGCATCGGGATAGACCTCAATCAGGGGTGGCAAGTTGGATCGGCACAGGACAATTCCCAGCTCTCAGGACCCCTTGAGATAGCAGATGGCATGCTTTACAGCAGTCCAGTGGAAAAGGGTGTAGTCATGAGTGTGCTGGCTGAGTTGCTGCACAGAGAATGCAATGTTGGGGCAAGAGCCCAGGGTGGCCTACATGAGGGACCCAATGGCTTGAGCATAGGGTACATCTGGTGTGGGGTTGCCTGCAGCGCAGGACTTGAGGGCTTTGATATCATGCAATGCCAGTGTGTTGACCAGTGGTGCTTCCAACAGGTTAAAATGGTGAGCGATGACATCGATGTAATGGGCCTGTGAGAGTTTAATGGAGGCCCAATTGGCAGATATATTGACCCTAATGCCAAGGATTTTGAGCATTTCACTGAGCTCTTTCATGGTAAAGTTTGAGTGAAGTAAATGTTTCACATGTGCCATTAAAACTTGGGTGCTAGGGAAGAGTCTGAGATCATCCACGTAGATTGTGATAATCGTGATCTGGTCACCAGCCTTCTTGAAGAAGACACTGTTGTCGGTGTAACTGTGGACAAACCATCATCGAAGTGCATGGAGGTGAATGTTGTGATACATGCAATTATTCTATTTAAAGTCATCTACATATACAAAGAAACTAATAAAAGAAAGAAGAGAATAATTGACTAAAAGAATAGGAATGACACTCACACAGACATCGACATACACAGATGACAGACACATGACATCACGACCAAGCAATTATCTTATCTATAGATCAGATAAGATACAGGAACAAGAGCATCGACCAAGTGTGGCCGATCAGAGACAGCGCGCCTATCGAGATGGCATCAGCCATGACGTCGACAGGCGCCAGGCCACAGGCACCAAGGAGGTGTGGGCACCAAATGCCGCAGAGGAGCACAGACTGTGCAGGAGCATCGGATGTCGCAGAATGACTATAGAATGTCATTCCAAGTACGTGTGCTCAATCAGCGGCCCCATCACCAAGACTAGCATTTATGCTAGGCAGGAGGGATTTGATTTCTATCTTTCTATTGAGCTCAATGACACAACCAGCTGACTACTATCTTGACACCATGTAGACAGGGGATTTGTATAATAGGTACAAGGCTCTATTCCAAAGCTTAACACCCCTGACACTATCCCCATCACTCCCATGACTTTATGACTATAAGCAGTCACCCCTTTAGTTATACGTAGTTTTTCAACCCATTAACTCACTATCTCGAACACCGGTAGTTATCACTAGTATAGTATAAGTAGCTACCACGAATTTATGAATCAATCATCCAGAATCAACTGTTTCACCCCCTGAAGTCACTGTAGTCTTGTTTGATAGCTACAGAACTTAAATCTCAATAGTTTTCTCCAATTCTTCGTTGAGAGTCTACTATTATTGTTTACTCTAAACTACCTCAAAAGCGAAGCCTTTTGAGACTGTTATCCTCTAGATCGAGACCATTCTTTCATCGACACGGTCACATGACCTTCATCCATCAGTACCGGACGCGCCTCGGAAGGCTTAGTCAGCACACAGGAAAAGGGCAGATATAGTGGTCTCAGCTGCTAAGCAATAGGAATCCTTTGTCAAAAGCATTGATCTAATATTTTAATCACAAAAGTGAATTTCTTGTACCATGAGTGGCCAGACTGCTTTAGGCCATAGATTGCCTGGTGGAGCTTCAACACATGACCAGTGCCATTGTCAAATCCATCTGGCTGGCACATATAAATCTCCTCATGGAGATTGGAGTTCAGGTATCCACCCTTCACATCCTTTATTTCGATCACCCATCCGTTCTGGATGCCAAGCGCAAGGTTGGCATGGAGGGTAGGGTGTCCAGTTTGACAACTGGTGAGGTAACGTCAAAATAGTCCATGCCATGCCACTGCATGAACCCCTGGGTGACGACCCTCACTTTACCAAGCTCAGAGTTGCCCTGGACATCAGTCTTGGCTGTGTATACCCACCGGCAACCCACAACATTCTTCCCAGCCGGCAGTTCAACCAGTTCCCATGTACTAACATCTGCATGCTGCTACATTTCAACTGTTAGCAACTCGGGGTTATGGCAGGGAAGGTTCGGTAGAGTTCTTAGAAATCTAGAATCAAATATACTCTCTCAGTGAATTTATTTTCATGTTATGTATCGAGATTTCCGCTAAGTCGGAACTGAAAGGACAGCAGCTTCAACTTGTAGGTTGCG
Organism: Gautieria morchelliformis; assembly: GCA_015179125.1. Classification (NCBI taxonomy): domain Eukaryota; kingdom Fungi; phylum Basidiomycota; class Agaricomycetes; order Gomphales; family Gomphaceae; genus Gautieria; species Gautieria morchelliformis. The sequence continues at coordinate 7,677 of WHVA01000637.1, read as the reverse complement.
CCCCCAATGAACTACCGTCCTAGGTATTTTGGAAATGGGTCGCAAGTCGGAATGTACTGAACTGAAGGTCGGCAGGAACCTGAGGCGGAATTGAGGCGGAAGACGGAAGGTGGAGAGACTGAGGTCTTGCTAGACTCGCTGTGCTAAGAACAGGAGATGGAGCGAAGGAAATCAAGTATCGAAGGTGATTATCTGATTGCAGAATAACAGACATACATGACAGGCTTTTATACAAAGAGCTGAGACAACAGGTAATGGGGTAGTACTAAGCAAATTCCAGGGGAAGCGGAAGTCGAGTAGACAATGCGTGGGAACTAACTAATCGGGAAACAATGGGACTACAAGGGGGGTTCAGGGTAAGGTAAAACAATGGCAAAGAACAAGGGGTCGGGAAACATGTCTGACAACAAACTACAAGGGTGACCGGATATATGGTCTTGATAAACGATGAAGCGGGTCCGGTGGGTCTGAGTAATAGAGTCGAAAGAACAAGGGAAGAGAACAATGGGCGGAATGTCGGAAATATCGGAGGGGCAGAAAGTGTTGCGGAACTGAAGGTCGGAAGTTGGAAATGAATGGTCGTGACATGTCATAACACAATACCTAGAATCAAATATACTACATGATTTTCAGTCAACATGTTATGAAAATATAAGGAATACTACTCGCCTCTCTCAGTGAATTTATTGTCACTGAGAGAGGAGTACTATCCTGTCTCAGAAGGCATATACGTGCACCCGGCCCTTTAGCGCCCAAGAGCTCGCGCGTCAAAGTCATTTCAAACTCCGCTGGGTGCAGCCGCCTGTGAAAATAGAGATAACAAAATGAAATGGAGAGGTAGGGAGTGACTGGAAAATTTCGAAAATAATCAGAGAAGTGAATGCATGGTACAAGAACAATGTGAGAAGAGATTGAAACACCATACAATAAATCGAACATATTATGCTTGATTTTGGTGCAGGAGCATAAATGCACCCAACATCAACCTCCATGGCCACTTTCCAGATTGAGTAGTCCACACGCACAGTGCCTCCACGTAGGACAATGGATCTGTGACAATTTCAGTTCCTGACAGAACATGCTCACCCACATATAAGGTGTAGTAATCAGCGGTGGGCAGCGTCACAATCCTGGCACTGCATTGGGGATCTGCTGTGGCTGGTGTCAAGATTGGATTTGGGCGTTAATATCGCGTATTAATGAACATGGCAGATGCCCAAATGGCTTGTGTGATAAGATATGTAGTTCGGTGAATAATGTAAAGCCAATAAAGATTATGAAGTAAAGGGGCTACTTGAATGGAGCTTGCTGTCATGACGCGTTTATTTCTCATATTCAGGTGCTCTGTCCTACCATTTATCACTCCATCTCCGTGTTCGTTCCGATCGCCATTGTCATGTTCGGCAACGAATTCTCGCTGTTCGCAACAATGACCATGGTTATGCCGTCAACAAGCGATCGACGTCTGCGGACTAACTTAGCAGTCATTGTTGGGCCTATCACCTCCTCTGCTCGGCCCTCTTCCGATGGTGTTCTGACAATCGGATTGTCATGACCTATGTATTTCCTGCACCTTTTACCCCCATTCCCTCGTTTGCTACTCCTCCTCCATGTTCACTCAGCTTCGCCCCTCCCTTCGGCCACGCCTCCTCTATGTTCTCTCTGTTCACCCTTCGCCACATTTCGCCGAACCACTATTCGCTGCTCACACATTTCGCCAACAAGGAACGCCATCAAATATGATTGATACCATTTACCCGGCGTGATGATTCATCACTAACCCCATCATCTTCTTAAATCCAACCCCTTTGGGTTTTCGTATGGCCAAAGTATGTTTGTGGAGCATTCCTTCCGTAGGTCGTGTGGGATCGACCCAGTGGACGAAGAGTCCGTGCAGGGTGACATGTATGCGGGTCCCAAGACATGGTTTCGTACATAAGTACCTTCGCCACCTTTACTCTCCGTCGTTTCATGTTCACACCCCTCCCTCAGTCTATTGTATGTTTATTCCATCTCCTTAGTATCATGACTGCGCACCCCTATCCAACCCTGACTCCTGACGGCCTCTTTCCTATTCGCTGATACCTTACAAGCATTCGATATAAGTAGTTTACATTCACATGTATATTCCCCAGTTCAATTATCATACGTCGTTTATCTTGTGCAGCTTTGACATCGCCGTGGTCATCATCCTAAGCCTTCTCTTGGAGATTCCCATCTTCGACTAGCAAAGGACTTAGGCATCACTGGTGAGTTCTCATACTTCATCTTCGTTACCTTAGCCTTCGAACCATTTTCTGTGCTGTTGGCGAAGGGCTCCGAAGGAGCACCTTCGCCAGCGAAGGGATTGTCGAGACTTAGACAGCCCTTCCGTGAGACCTTGCACGTTACATCGTCAAGAGTCACGGGCTATTTCGCTATGACTGTAGATAGGGTGAGCCCCATTTAGGCAAACCCTCTTATCTTGTGAATATTCATTGGTTCACCTATTCGCCGAACGGCATACTTATTCGCACAAGTTAATCGGGCATTCGCTGTGTTCACTAATACACGATATTAACGCTTGAAAACCAATCTTGACACTTGCCCTGTTCTACAGTTGAAGAAAAATAGCTCGTGACACTTGACAATGTAACATGCAAGGTCTCATGGAAAGGTTGTCTAGCAGTGACAATCCTTTCGCTGGCAAAGGTACTCATTCGGAGCCATTCACCAATAGCGCAGACAGGAGTTCAAAGACTAAAGTGCTGAAGGTGAGATATAGAAACTCACCAGTGGTGCTTAAGCTCTACTCTGGTTAAAGGTAGTAGTCTAGAGCAGGGGGCTTAAGACGATGGTCACAGTGTAGTTGGGTTTTGCACAAGATAGACATATGATAATTGAACTGCAGAATATACATGCAAATATAAACTACTTCTACCGAATGCTCGTATGCTATCAGCAAATAGGAAAGAGGCCGTTGTGAGTCAGGGTTGGATAGGGGGTGCACAGTCAGGATACAAATAGATGAACCACATATACAATAGAACTAAGTAGAAGTGCAAACATGAAACAATGGGCAGAAAAGGGGGCAAAGGTACCTGGGTGAGAAAACACACCTTGAGACCTGTATACATCTCACCCTGTATGGACTCTTGGTCTAACAGGTCGATCCTGCACAATCTACTGGTAGGACATTCCACGAATGCATGCCAGCCATAGGAACACCCAAGGGGCTCGAATCAGGAAGGTGATGGGGCAAGTGATGAACCATCATAGCAGTTAGAGGATGTCAATCATGTTTGATGGCATGACTACTGGCGAAGGAATGCAAATAGTGAATGGTCATTGGGCAAATTCAGCAAATGGTGTACAGAGCGAACATAGAGATGGAGAGATGAAGGGAAAATGGGGGCAACTTGATAATAAACGGGTCATGACAGCCAGGTTTGGTAGTGCAGGGTCAGGAGGTGGTGCCTCAGGGGCTGGAGTTGGAGCAGGAGTCAGCAGTGTGGCTGCAGGAACATCTGCAGTACTGGGGACATCATCAAGGTCAGCTTCAGGTGCAGGATGCACAGTGTTATTGGTGTCATCAAAGATGACATTCCTGGAGGTCTGGATGTGGCATGAATGTAGGTTATAATACCTCCAAGTCTTCAAGTTTGCAGCAACACCAGTAAAAACATGTTGCTCCAACTTCACTTCAAGCTTGGTGCACTGCTGGTCTGGAATTTTAATCCAGCACTTCCTGCCAAACTCAGCCAACCATTCAATGTTCGGTTTCTTACCAAAGAAAGCATGGTAGGGTATGATCCCAGTGCCCAGTGCTTTGGTGGGCATGTGTTTCTTAATGTATCACGCATAAGTGACTGCCTCTGCCCAGAGTACCTTAGGGACATTCTTGGTCAAACATCATGGCCCCTGCATGTTCAAGGAGTGTGCAGTTTAGCCTCTCCACAATTCCATTATGTGCAGGGGAGTAAGGAGCTGTAAACTACATGATAATTCTCTTCCCTGTGTAGAATGCCTTGAAAGTAGCATTGACATATTCACTGCCACTGTCACTTCGGAGCCACTTTAACTGATGGCCATTTTGGGTTTCAACACAGGTGGCATAGCCCATGAAATGATCAAGGACACCATCCTTGGTGTGGCTGAAATATATCACCAAATAACAGCTCTTGGCATCAGTAAAGGAGTAGAAATATTGTGCCCATGCTGGCCCCTCTGTATTTGCTGGTCCCCAAATGTCAGAGACGGACAGATTGCCTACGTGCGCAGCAGCATCCTCTGCACGTTTGGGGAAGGGGTCCACATGATACTTACCCTGGATGCAGGCAGCACACTGTGTGACTGGGGCAGGGGTATTGATGTCCATGCCAGTGACCAGGTTGCCAGACTTCATCAGTTTGATTGTGCTCAAATTGATGTGGCCAAGGATCCAGTGCCAGTCATCCCATGACTTTGGCTTAGCCAAAGCAGCAAAGTCCGTCTGAGTAGCAGGCTGGACCCAGACATACGTGAGATAGATACACCCCACCTTGCAGCCTTCTGCAAACACTCTTCCAGTGCAGGAACGAAATTTCACACCATCACCGGTGAACAGGACGATATGGTCCAGATCCATAAGGTGTCCAACACTCAGGATGTTGCTTGGTGCATCAGGCACACGCTTGACATCCATGAGTTTGACTGTGAAGGTGCGATTGCCAGTATGGAAGTCTACTTGGACAACACCATGCCCTAGGGTCTGTAATGGGCTTCTGGGCATGATTCTGTCAATCTCAGCAGTCTCCACTGTGAATTCTGTGAAGTGATCCCTATTTCAAGCTATGTGTGTTGCCGATCCTGTGTCCACCAGCCAGTCAGACACAGATATATTGGTGCGGTAACTGAGGTCTTCCTGCACCAGATGGACGGATTCTATAGCAGCAAATGCGAATTCATCAGCAGCAGAGTTATCTTCTGTAGCCTGCTGAGCGGAACTGGTAGAGCCCTTAGCCTTATCCCCTTTCCACCATTTAGGGTCTTGCCCTGTTAAGTTTTCAGAGAGGACCTCAAGAGTTAACAAAGAGTGATTTTGCATTTGTCTTTGCTCTGTCAAACACGTAAGGAAATCTAATTTCCGACAATATTTGCCCCAGGAGGTGGTTTAACCACTTCCCATGCACCTTTCTCGAGTAGCACCTTGTACTCTTTATCCATCGATGCTTTCCACATAGGATCATTTAAGGCTTCAGCTGCATTGCTAGGCTCGGTCTGATTCAAATCCGGCAGCACCTTATCTTTGTTTTGATCAGAGGTCGAAAGTGTACTGATGGCAAGGTTATAATCACTGATGCCGTCAGTTTCAGAGGGGAAATTTTTTGTTGGAATAATTTGTCTTGATGGTCCTCAATGTCCTTGTAAGCTAGTGTAGTGATGTCTGCACCAGCATGTCTCTTAGCTTGAGATCTTGTTACGGGACCACTTGGGGCCGGCTGCTCCTGCTGCTGACGGACCCTCTCGCTTCTCCTTATTGGAGCAACTTCTTTAGGTCTGACATCAACAGTCTGACTGGGTTGCAGCTCTTCAAGATGTTCCTCTGGTTCATTATAGTCAATTTCCTCGATCTTTGCCTCCTCACTGACTAAGCGACTAGGCATAGGTGCTGGCGCCGAAATGGCCTGTATCACTTTTCTGGACGTAGGTAGCTGTGACTCTTCAATAGAAATGATTGGAGCTTTGCCCCCCTTCATCTCTGAGTCAAATATAACATTCCGCTCGACAGAAACCTTCTGAGAGTCAGGCCAGTAGATGCAGTGACCATGGCTCTGTCCAGAGATTCCTATCCACCGAGCTCTTTTGGCACGGGCTGCTAGTTTGTTTCCCTCTTTGACTTTAACGTAGACTTCAATTCCCCACACGTGTATGTCCTTCAGGTTCGGTTTCTCGTGATGGATCATTTCAAAAGGGGTTTTGTCTGGCAAAGCTCTTGTGTGTGTCCGATTCCTAAGATAGTTGGCGTGCAAAATTGCATGCCCCCATAGAGTCTTAGGAAGACTTGATTCCAATAGCATGGCACGAGCTCTTTCAACTAGAGTTCGGTTTAAATGTTCAGCAACACCATTTGACTTTGGGGTGTCGTGTACGGTTAACCGATGCTTCGTGCCTTCCTTGGCTAAATGCTGTTTGAATTCCGAGCTTGTGTATTCGCCCCCTCTGTCAGAAATGAGTGCTTTGATCTTCACGTTCCTCTGTCGAAGCATCAAGGCCTTGTAGAGTTTGTACTTTGAAAATGCTTCCGATTTGTTTGCCATCAAATAGATAACCGATTCCCTTGAATAGTCATCGATGAAAGACACATAATATGATTTCTTGTCAATTGTGGAGTCTCGCAGGTCCCCAGACATCAGAATAAATTCTGTCGCCGAATTTTGATGATCAGCTTCTGGGTTCCTGAGGAAGAGATTTACGTGCAATCTTCGCTTGAATGCACGCATCGCAAACAACCTTGTCACCTTTTGAGCTCAATTCAATGCCTAATATCATGCCACGGTTGAGCAAATGCTGTAGGGACTTTTGTGAAATATGCCCCATTTTCTGATGTATCTCCATGGCTAATGCGCACATATGCGCTTCGGCACTTGTGTGTTGTAAGTCAAATCGATATAAGCCATTCAGCTTCGGTGCTTGCATCAATATCCTGCCTTTACAATTGGATATTGTGCATTTCTGATCAGCTATTTGTGTTTATAGCCTGCATCATCACACCGGCCGATCGAGATGAGGGTAACAGCCATTTTGGGCGCGTAGAATGTATCCTTCAATGTGATCTTCACAGTCTTATCTCCATTATATTAGATAGCACGAGTGAGCCTGAACCGAAGGCATCAAAAGTGCCTTTTTGGCTGCACGAATTGTGCGAGGTTGTGAGAATGGACTGTAATCCCTCAGTTAAATTCCTTGTGAGGGGTTATATGTGTGGTCGTTCCAGTGTCAAGGATGACTACTGTCTCTGAGGATAAACTACTCAAATTTGAGCAGTCGACATTAGCGAAAGCAGCTGAGCTTTCACTCTCATCTTCCTCAGAAGACGCTTCTTCGGCAACATTCGCCTTGGCTTTTCCCTTCTTCTTTTTGACTTTAGCTTTCTTTGTCTGACGTGGCCCCTGGCCTTATTTACCACCTCCTTTAGCCCAGCAACTCTCGATAGCATGTCCAGGCTTGTGGCAATTAGTGCATGTAGGCACCTTCAGGTCTTTCTGGCCCTTCTGCCCTTTCATAGATGAACCAATAAATGCCTGCTCTTCTTGTGAAATATTAAGGGTCTTTCTCCTTTCATATTGAGCCTTTAGTACTCTGATAATATCATCAGGCACTAAGGGCATTCCACATTAACTGCCCTCATCATGGAAGGGTGGAAGTGAGCAAGGAGATATCGCGTGAACTCTCCTTCAGAAATTCTGGCTCCCATCTCATTAGACGAGCATAGAGGTCTTGGGCCTTGTCCAAGTGATCTCTCAAGTCTCCATCCTCAGGACACCTCATACTGCGAAGCTGTCTCTGTAGGTTGGTGAGGACCATCTTGGGCTTTTTGGTCATCTCATTGACCAATGCATCCCAGACTTCTTTTGCTGTATGTCTCTTCTGTAGCATCAGAGCTAGTGACTCTGACACTGAGACGATTATTTGGGTTTTTGCCTGTCCTTCTCTGGC
>WHVA01000636.1:0-57037 GCA_015179125.1 Gautieria morchelliformis | reverse complement strand
AGTAGAGCGGCGACTTTGACACCAGAAGTTTGTTTCAGTTCACGCATGAAACTGGGAGATGAACTGTGTGCCTCGATCACTTGATGATTTCTTCAGGAGAGCCCATGAAGTTTCCAAACATGATCACGGAAGAGTCGGGGCAAACTCCCACTGAAGTTACATCTGAAGTGGTGGAATGACATGTGCACGCTTTGAGAGGCGATCGACAACAACAAGGAGAGCATCATAGCCATGACTGGTAGGCAGTTCTACAATCAAGTCAACAGACATTAACCTGCCATCTACGGTCTGGGATACGTTTGGTAGAAGCTTGCCAATGGGAAGAAGGCGGAAGGTTTTTGTCCGGTTGCACAGGTCACAGGGCCTTCACGTATTTTGCAATGTAACGTCCCATCCCAGGCCACCAGTAACTCCGAGCAACTAGTTCAGTGGTTCTCCAACACCAGGGTGACCGGTGAGAGGCATGTCATGGTGCGCTTTCACTTATGTCATGTCGTAGTTTTGCATCAAGTGGCACATACACTTTGTTGTGATAGAGACAAGCCCATCCTGTTCAGACCACTCTTCCCCTCGTAAATTGCCAGAGGAGCCAGTTCTTTGAGAGCCTTGACAACCTTTCATTCCCGGTCTACACAGTTCCTTACTCGATTGAGGAAAGCATCACCTTCACTGGACTAACTGCGCACCAGCCTCTGGAGGATTCGCCTTGATGTGGAACAAGTCAGGGGTAAGTAAGACTTGATTTTGGTTGTCTTCCTCCCCCCGCTTATGATCACGCGTGTGAGAGTGCATCAGGCTTGGCTGAATGACGACCAGGGACGATGGATCAGCTCAAAATCAAAGCGAGAGAGGTAGAGTGACCAGCGTGCTTGACGACGGTTCAGTTTTGTGCAGTGCGGAAGTAGGTGAGATTCTGATGGTCATTGAGAATCTCAATCTTGTGCTTCGTTCCCTCTAAGATGTGGCGCCATTCCTCTAATCCCCGAATCACAGAAAGAAGCTCCTTGTCATGGATTGGCATAGTTTGCGTTCAGCATCATTGAGGCTTTTGGAGACAAACCCACAGGCCGCCATTTGCCATCATCACATAGCTGGGACAGTACTGCTTCCTGTGGCATAGGCTGAGGCATCTGTTTCAGACGGAAATGTTTGTCTTGATCAGGGAGGACAAGGATCGGTGTTGAGGTTGATGAGGAGTTTTGAGCTTGTCAAAGGACGCTTGCTCTGGGCCATTTGGATCCCAAGACCATTGGGCATCCTGTTTTGTACACTGGTTGAGGGGCTTGCATGTGTTGATGAGAAGTCTTCCACAAATCTACGGTAGAAGTTGATGAAACCAAGGAATGATTTGACTTCCAGTGATGTTACGTGCGTATTTGGCCATCCTGCCCCTGCAACCTTGACTGGGTCCATGGCACCTGTCCTTGGAGAGAGTGTAGAGGCCGAGATACTCCACCTCTAGTTGCTCAAATAGCATTTTTCAGGTTTGAGGTACAGGTTGTTGGCCCGGAGGATTTCAAGGACACGTCGTACAATCCTACGATGTTCTTCAAGCGACTCTGTGAAGATGAGAATGTCGTCCATGGAACACCACCAACAACCCCTTCATCGATGAGACTCTTGAAGATGTCATTCATTCATCATCTGGAGGTTGCTGGGCTGTTCGTGAGTCCAAAGAACATGACTAGAGGTTCATTACAGGCCCCTATTTGTCCGAAAGGCTGCCTTCCACTCATCTCCCTCTTTTATGCGTACATTATTTATATCCCCAGCGAATGTCAAGCTTTGTTGAAGTATTTAGCCCTTCCAGCAGCAATCTTATTCATGATGTCTGGAACAAGGGCAAGGATAGGCATTCTTGATTGTTATATCATTGAGCTTCCAGTAGTCTTTGCACAAATCTAAGACTGCCGTCCTTTTTCTTCAAAAGAAGACTGGAGATGCCATAGGTGACTTGGAGGGACGGATACGATGCTCTTCAGGTTCTCTCAAGGAAGTTATCCAGTTCCTTTGCTCAACCGGTGACATTGGGTTAAACCTTTGTGCTGAAGGGTTGTGCACCTGGAGTGAGCTCAATTGCATGGTCCCAGGGCTTCGAGGAGGCAGTTGGTCAAATGACTCCTTAGAAACACATCCTTAAATCCAAAGTATGTTAAATGAACAGAGACTACAAGAGAGGGCAACCCGGCTAGTCGTGGAGATCACACTACACACACACTGACAAGGGGAAATCCAAAGTATGTATAAATGAAACAGAGCATACAAGAGAGGGGGTTCTCACCTGACAAGGGGAAATCCAAAGAGAAAAGTCTAAGGACCCCCAAGTCAGCGAGCCGTATTATACTACGCTGCGCAGCCAGGACAACGCTTGGCACCCGCCATCAACCCTGCATCCCCCTGACCCTTGATCGACCCTTGATGCCACCTATTATGCGAGTCGCTTGATTTCCGACACTGTTCCGGGGGCGAAGTCGGAATTGGAGGTGGAAACTGGCAAGGCGAACGGAACTGGTGGAAGTTCTCCCAGAAGCGGAATGTTCCCGAAAGCGGATGCGAAGATGAATCGGAACCGGAAGCGGAGTCGGAAATGGAGTCGGAACTGGGGTGTGGTGTCGGAACTGGAAATGGGAAAACAGGGTGTCCCCTGACATCACCCCCCCCCTCTAGCGTGCTGCGTCCTCGAAGCGCGGGACACAAGGATTTGAAAATGCCAGCGAGCGGATTCGGCGAGGGGCACCTGGATGTGTCCTGTAGAACTCCCGGAGTTTGTCAGGAGCGGAAACATCTTGCTCCGGAGACCCACGAATTCTCCTCGTACCCATACCCTTCCCATTTCACGAGGAATTGGGAGTCTCCTCGCACAAACCGGCTGTCCAGGATCCGTTCTACCACGTAGTGCTCTTCCCCATCTACAATTTCTGGCGGAGGTGGCGGATGAGCCTTCCGACGTGGAATTGGGTCCTCAAGCATAGGGAGTAACTTCACCACGTTGAAGACGGGGTGGAGGCGGGACATGGACATCGGAAGTCGGAGGCGGTATGCATTCCGTCCAACCCTCCGCGTCACTGTGAAGGGCCCAAGGTAGCGGTGGGCAAGCTTCTGCGAAGGGCGTGTGGTGCGGATGTCACTTGCATCTAGGTACACCTTGTCTCCAACTTGGTACTCTGGGGCAGGAACCCGGCGTCGGTTGTAGTACCTTGCCATGTCATCCTTGGCCTTCGCAAGGGCCGACTTGGCTTCCGAAAGGGTGGAGTCCATGCGGTCTCGGAACTCATTGACCGTCTCGAGTCGGGAGTCAGCCTGGCGTGGTTCGAAGCCCATCCGCGGGTGTCGTCCGGAGTCAAGCATGAAGGGAGTCTGTTGCGTGGCGGAGTGGACATGGTTGTTGTATTGGAATTCCGCCAGCGGAAGTAACTCATCCCAGTCATCCTGCCTCTCATTGACAAAGAGGCGGAGATATTGCTCCAACTCCTGATTGACCCGTTCCGTCTGTCCGTCACCCTGCGGATGGTACGCTGTGGTGGTAGCCAGCTTTATGCCGAGCAGGCGGTAGAGCTCCCGAGTCAGTTCCGCGACAAACTGCGGACCTCGGTCGGAAACGACTTGCTTCGGGAGCCCATGCAACTTCCAGACATGTGCAAGGAACAGGCGGGCCGCTCCGAGGGCTGTGATCGTCGTGTGCGTCGGAATGAAGTGGGACACCTTGCTCACCGAATCCACGACGTTCATGATCGCGTCGTAGCCATGAGACTCTGGGAGTTCAACGATGAAGTCGACACTGATGGTGTCCCAGCGGGATTTGGGAATCGGGAGTGGAACAAGTTCTCCGACGGGTGGACGTCGTTGCGCTTTGGTTCGGAGACAAAGGTCACACGTCTTCACGTACTGTCCGATGTAGCGGGACATCTGAGGCCACCAGTAATTCCGAGCCACTAACTCCAGCGTCTTCCACCTGCCAGCATGCCCAGCGACCCGTGTGTCATGGTGCTGGGACACGATGCGACGGCGGAGGTCCGCCCCACCCGGAACATAGACCTTGCCTCTGAAGTGGAGCAGTCCATCACGTTCCGACCATTCCGCTGCCCGTACAGACCGTGAGTGCCCCTTCCGGAGTTCCTCCACTGCCTTCACCACCGACTCCTCCTTCTCTCCATTCCGGTACTGCCTCCGGATATCCCGGAGCATTTCCGCTTCCGCCCCAACTGCAGTTACTCCTTCTAGGGCACGGATTGCAAAGAGACTTGGGCGGAGCAGTGTCATATCCGCGTTGTCTCCACTTCCGCTTCCGTGATCCGCGCGGCGGGATAGGGCATCGGGCTTGCCCATGGTGCGGCCGGGGCGGTGGTGGAGCATGAAGTCAAACCGGGACAGGTGTAGGGACCACCGTGCTTGTCGTCGGTTCAGCTTCTTAGCCGTGCGGAAATACTCGAGGTTCTTGTGGTCTGTCCAGATCTCAAAAGGGCATAGAGCACCCTCGAGGAAGTGTCGCCACTCCTCCAGCGCTCGGATGATTGCCAGCATCTCCTTGTCATGGATCTCATAGTTCCGCTCGACCGGACTAAGGCTCTTAGAGAAGAAGGCAATCGGATGCCACCCCCCACCATCTTCCGATGACTGCTGTGACAAGACCGCTCCGGTAGCTGCGTCGGAAGAATCCGCCTCGACTCGATAAGGGCGAGAGTCGTCGGGAAAGATCAGGACCGGGGCGGAAGTGATCAGCTCCTTGAGTTTGTCAAAGGAAGTCTGTTCCGGCTCTCCCCACCGCCATCCAACCTCCTTCTTGGTGAGGTCGAAGAGGGCACGGGCATGGCAGGAGAAGTCCTTGATGAACCGCCGGTAGAAATTGACAAACCCAATGAAGGACTGGACCTCCTTCTTGTTTCGCGGCACGGGCCAATCCGATACACCGGAAACTTTGACTGGGTCCATTTCCACCTTTCCTTCCGACACAATCACCCCAAGATACTCTATCCGCGTCCGCTCAAATTCGCACTTTTCCGGCTTGAGACACAGGTTGTACTCCCGGAGCCGTTCCAGCACTCTCCGCACGATTTCCCGATGTTCGGACATTGTTTTCGTGAAAATGAGGATGTCATCGAGGTAGACGCAGACAACCCCTTCTGCTATCATGTCACGGAAAATGTCATTCATCATCGTCTGGAATGTGGCGGGACTGTTGGTGAGGCCAAAGAACATGACCTGTGGCTCAAAGAGTCCTCGATTGGTGCGGAATGCGGCCTTCCACTCGTCTCCCTCCCGGATCCGGACATTGTTGAAGCCCCAGCGGACATCCAGCTTAGTGAAGTACCTCGCCCCGCGGAGTTGTGTGATCAGTTCGGAAATGAGTGGAATGGGGTACCGGTTCTTGATCGTGATCGCATTCAAGGCCCGGTAGTCCTGCACAAGTCTGAGCGAGCCATCCTTCTTCTTGATGAAGAACACCGGAGATGCCATGGGTGACTTGGAGGGGCGGATCCTCCCTGTACGGAGGTTTTCCGCAAGGAACGCATCGAGCTCTACCTGCTCCTTGGGTGACAGCGGGTAGACCTTGCAGTTGGTGGGCTTTGACCCAGGCTCCAACTCGATGGCGTGGTCCCACAGCTTCCGTGGAGGCACGGTATCAAACGACTCCTTGGAAAAGACGTCCTCGAACTCTCGCAGGTACTCCGGAATTTCCGCCTCTACTCTATCATGCCTCTTGGAGGCTTCAGCAAGGCGTTGCGAAATATTTCCGGTGGCGCGGATGTGTTCCGCTTCCGGTGGAAGGTTTACGTACAGCAAGCGCTCCCCTTCCGCCAGAGTGTCTTCCGGGCCGAGTCGGATGACGTCGGAATCGGAATCGGAATCGGAATCGGAATTGGAAGTGGGATCCGGTTCAAATTCCGCTTCCGAGTCTTCTTCTGCAAGCAGTGGATGGGGGCCAGAACGACATGTCTGTATGAGCCGTTCAGTCTTCCGCTGCTCCTGGCGCTCCTTCCGCAGTTCCGACCTGCACATGTGACACTTGGCTGGACATCGACTCATCAGTACCTTCCGAGTCTGCCAATTGATCTCCGGGTTGTGCTCCTGAAGCCAGGTAAACCCGAGGATGACGTCTTGCTTCCCCAGGCTGGTGACTGCAAAGGAAGTGTGTTCTGAGTGCCCATCGTAGCGGATAATTGTGTCTACTATCTCCGTGATGGACCCTGCCTCATTGGGGCTTCCATCCACATTGAACACCGGGATTGCACGTTGCAACTTCCACATGGTCAGTCGGTTCCGTTCCACATAGTCCCGGTCTATAAACTGACCAGTGGCCCCGCAATCGACAAGGGCAGGTCCGGATTTGACTTCCGCCGTATCTGTCGTCTGGATCTCCACCTTAATGACTAGTCACTTGGGGCCAGGGGTGGCAGCAACAACATAGCGCTTTGGGAGGCGTCTCTCCCAAGGGCAGATGCGGGATGGATGGGGTGTCGGTTTTGGTTTTTGTGTGACTTTATCCGGTGGGTCTGTACGAAGTGAGGGGTGTGGGGGCTTTTCATTCTCTACTTAGAGACAGGCAAACTGGTTATGTACATGCAGCAGGGGCACACATCTCACCCACTGCGCGTCAGAAAATCCGACGCATCCTCCACTTCCGGTGGACCATGTTCCGCATTTTCGGAAATTCCTTCCGCAGTGGGCACTCCGCTTATGTCTGCGAGTGCGAGGAACTCTGGAAGGAGCTCAAGCTTCTCCTCTGTGGTCATAAGCCGGATGTCAAAGGCTTGGGGGCACTCGCGGGCATAGTGGCCTGGTTGTCGGCATCGGAAGCAGGTGATGGTTCCGTGGCCTTTTCCACGCATGCGGTCAACATCCATCGGGGCAGGGCCACTCTTCGAGGGAGGGGGGCTAGGGCTCCTAATAGGAGCAGGTGGAACAACCATCGGAAATATTTTCCGTGTGGGAATGAATGCACTTCCGGGTTTTGGCACGGGTGGAGTAGGACAAGCGGAACTGTGTGTCATGTTCCAGTTTGTCTCCACAAAGGCCTCGTTTGCTTCCCTGTTCCGGGACACCCTCTGCGCAGCTTGGTACCACCCTTCCGGGTCATCTAAATCTGGAGCTCCATCCCCAAGCAGCGCGACTTGGTTCTGGAGTGTCGGATCAAGTCCTCGTCGGAATTTGATGACAATCGTCTTGTCGTCGTCATACTCCGCAAGGTCAATGAGCTCCTGGAAGCGGTCAATGTAGTCATCGACCGGATCCTTGGCCTGGTACCAGCCGGTCCCCTTGAGCTTCGTAAGGGCTGTGAGCTGCTCATTTTTCAGGCAGAACTGGTTGGAAAATGTTTTCTCGAAGGTGTCCCAGTCTCGGAAGTAGTTCCCCTTGCTCTTTGCTTCATGTCGGATCACCTTGTTTGCAAAACGGGCTGCGCGGTCCGACTTGAAAAAGGACAATGTCCAGTGAATCCGAGCCTGGTCGTTCGGAAAGAGGTCTCCGACAATTGCAAAGTAGATGCTGCATGTGTTGAAGAATGCACGTCCCTTCTCCCGATCTCCGTCAAAGTCCGCCCGAGTTGCGGGTTTGACCTTTGCCAACTTCGCGGACATCCTCTCTTCCGCCAGTTCCGCTTTTCCGAAATCCGGCTCATCCAGCATTGCATTTCCACCACCTTGTGGAATATCTAACTTAGCCAAAATCGTTTAAGGCTGTTTCAATCGCGTTGGTCTTCATCTGGTTCCATGTCAATTCCTCCTCCATATTCCGAAGCCGATCATCCGGATTCATGTCAGAAGGGGAAATGTGGGACGGGATTTCCGGTGTTGGGAGCTCGACATAAGAAGAGGGGCTGTCGTATACCATGTGCGCGGAAGAGGTTGCGATCTCCGAGTCACTGTCTCCGATTCCAAACGCACCTATGGCGAATGCAACACGCAGTATGACCGCCGGTCCTCTAGGGGAGAGACTTTTCTGCTGTAAGGGCAACCCTGGCTGGTTGTGGAGATCACACTACCACACAACTGACAAGGGGAAATCCAAAGTATGTATAGATGAACAGAGTATACAAGAGAGGGGATTCTCAGCTGACAAGGGGAAATCCAAAGAGAAAAGTCTAAGGACCCCCAATGTCGGCGAGCCCGTATTATACTATGCTGCGCAGCCAGGGACAACACTTGGCACCCGCCATCAACCCTGCATCCTCCTGACCTCCCTGACCCTTGATCGACCCTTGATGCCACCTATTATGCGAGCCGCTTGATTTCCGACACTGTTCCGAGAGCGGAAGTCGGAAATTGGAGTGGAACTGGCAAGGCGAACAGAACTGGTGGAAGTTCTCCCAGAAGAGGAATCATTTCCGAAAGCGGAGGCGGAGATGGAATCGGAACCGGAAGCGGAGTCGGAAATAGAGTCGGAACTGGGTGTGGTGTCGGAACTGGAAATGGAGAACAGGGTGTCCCCTGACAGTTGGCGCAGCACATAAGCTGAAGCCTAGTCCCTCTCTGACTTCCCCATCCAAACCTCGCCCCGTAACCTCGGACCTTACCTCAGGTTTCACCCCCGAACTCAGTCAACCTTACGACGGATCGTACCGTAGCACTCACCCTAGTTCTCAAAATTTACCGCCCCAATTCTCGAACGATGTCTCCTTCTCCTTATTAGCACACTAGCCACTACTTGTCTCGTTCGCCGAATGTTGTGATAAACGCAACTATCCCATTTCAAATCATTTATATATAAAAGAAACTAATAAAGAAAGAAAAAAAGAAAAAAAAAATCAAAAAGAAACAGAAATGACATTTATGATAGACATCGGCGCAGATGACGATCACACGAATTTACAACATGCTATATTACCCATAGATCGGGTAATGTACAGAAGTTCGAGCATCGACCACGTGCGGTCGATCAGGGACGGCACGCCTATCGAGTGATGGCATCGGCCATGACGTCGACAGGCGCCAGGCCATAGGCACCGAGTGGGTGCGGGCACCAAACGCCGCAGAGGACAATAGACTGCGCAGGAACATAGGGTGCTGTGGAGCGACTTGAGAATGTCATCCACAGTACACATACTCAATTAGCTGCCCCACAGAAAGGGCACAGAGACAGCGGCCCCATCTCCAAGCCTAGCATATATGCTGGGCAGGGTAAACTCAACTCCATTTTTCTATTTGAACCCCATGACACGTCTGACTGATTACTATCTTAACATCATGTGGACAGGGGCTTTGTATACTAGGTACAGATTTCTATTCCAAAGCCCAGACAATCCTGACACCATCCCCATCACCCCATGACTTTATGACTATAACATAGTCACCCCTTAGCTACAAACAGCTTTTCGACCCATCTGTCTAATATCTTGAACACTAGTAGTTACTATCAACATAGTATAAATAGCTAGTACAAATGTATGAACGAAATCATCCAGAAATCGATTATTCTGCCTCCTGAAATTGCTGTAGTCTTGTTTGATAGCTACAGAGCTCAGATCTTGATAGTTTATCCCAAATCTTCCTTGAGGGTCTACTATTACTGTTTACTCTATACTACCTTAAAAGCGAACGCTTTTGATTTGGTTATCCCTTGGATCGACACCGTTCTTCTGTCAACACGGTCACGTGGCTCTCATTCATCAGTGCTGGACGCGCCTCGAAAGGCTTAGTCAGCACACAGAAGAGGGGTGAACACAGTGGTTCTAGTCACTGAGCAATAGATTCTATTCGTTGAAAGGCACTAATTAACATCTTAATCCAAAATTTATTGACCTAGAAATCCTGTAGTGAATTAATTTCTAGGTAGTGTATAATATATTCAGTGACAACCAAATTCACTGAGAGAGTGAATTAATTTCTAGTCTATTCTTTTGAACACCAAGTCCAGTCCTACTGCCTATAATTCCTGGCTGCTACAAAGGCAGAGAAATGCGAATGGCATTGCGACACGGTAGAATACCTGGGCTACATCGTCTCTCCAACAGGTCTTACCATGGCAGAGGACAAAGTCAAGGCAATTCAAGAATGGCCAGAACCCCAACGTGTTAAGGATGTGCTGTCTTTCCTTGGCTTCACCAACTTTAACAGCATTTCATTTATAACCTTTCCGACATTACTGTTCCACTCACGTGTCTCACCAGGAAGGGTGCTCCATGGAATTTTACTCCAGAATGCCGCGAGGCATTTGAAACCCTCAAGGTGGCCTTTGATAAGAGTTGTTCTAAATATGTTTTGGGTTTCGGTGTTCTGAGATTTGATTCAAGCTTCGAGAGGAGCTGAATCAAGTAGAGGTCTGAATACTGAGGGAACTGCGTATACTATGGGGACTATTTTGGTCAGGAACTTCGAGACGGTGGAGAGGTAAAACTATTGTTATTCTTGTTTTACAACTACATTTGTCGGTACTATTTGACTACTAGGAAAAGGCTCGGCGCCGATATCATACATACGATTTGTGAGTCAGAGATATAGGGGGATGTGGTGTGGAGTCTGGGACTAGTTCTCAAGTGAATAGTACAAGGGCATACTAAGAGTTTATTGTACGCAAGGCGGTGGTGTGGAGGGACATGTGCGTGATATATAGGAGAAATCGTGGAGCTGCAGTCGAAGCCGCTCAGGGACGATCGGATGTATATCGTGTCTTAGTTGCAACTGAATTGGTGCCTAAGTGGGGATCTGTGTCTCGGATCGGTCTCTCGATCGAGATTGATGGGATCGACATATGTAATGTGATGGTGACCGGCTTGGCGTGCCCTGTGCGCGTGTGTGATAATGTATTGGTCCGGCGTCGTGTATATGCGAGTCAGGGGGTTCGGGGATAATTCTGTGTACCTGTGTATGGACACGTGCGTGGACTTTGGGGATCGTGTGGCTCGGTGACGTCAGTATATTTTAGATTCAGATCTGGGTGATGTCATTAATGTCATTACTTGAATATCATAACACTCCCCCTCAAACTCGACGCACTCCTAGCATCGCTAGGATGTTGAGATGTTTGCGAGGAGACAGTGGTTTCGTGAGGACGTCGGCGGGGTTATCGCGTGTCTTTACATAGTGTAGTTTGATATTTCCCACATCGATCTGTTCCTTTGTGTAGTGGTAATGCACGTCGATGTGTTTCGTTCGGCTGCTATTGACGTTGTTGGTTAAGAAAGCGATGGCGGACTGGTTGTCAGTGAATATTGGGATAGGTGTGAAGTCGTGTTGGAAATCTTTCCCCAGTTTAATGAGCCATATCCCTTCCGCCGATGCAAACGATCCTGCCACCACCTCGGACTCCATGGTCGATCGGCTGACGAGACCCTGTTTCTTCGATCCCCAGGATATGGGTGCGCCATTGAAGGTGAATACCCATCCCGTGGTTGACTTTCGATCATTTCAATCGCCCGCGAAATCCGCATCAGTGTATCCGGCTAGGTTGTGAGCGTATACCACAGCTCCTTCCCCCTCTCTGACATACAGTATCCCGTATTCTCTCGTGTTCAATAGGTAGCGCAATATCCTCTTGGCGGCTTCCCAGTGAGTGACGTTTGGCTTTGATGAATATTGTGCACATTTATTGACAGCGTATGCGATGTCGGGTCAAGTGGCAACAGCGCAGTAATTGAGGCTGCCTACGATGGATGCGTATGTGTAGTCAATGATGTCGTTGGGGATGGTGGAGACTTGTAACTCAATGTTAGTGTCCATTGGTGAGTTTACGGCGCGTCCTGACGTTATTTCGAATCGTTTTGACACCGTGTTGATAAATGCCAGCTGTGAGATGTGGATTGTGCCGCATTCACGTTCCCTGACGATCTGTATCCCAAGTAGCCGCGTTGGATCCCCCAAATCCTGGATATCAAAACTCCCCCTGATTGCGGTGACCATCCCCTCCATAGCGGTTAATGAGTTTGACGCTAGGAGTCCGTCATCCACGTACCATCCAGCGATTTCGACTGTGTTTCCCTCTCCGAACTTGAAAAATACTGTGTTATCCGCCTCCCCTGCTTTGAATCCTATCCTCTCCATCTCTTTTCTCAGAGTCCCGTGCCATACCCTTCCTGACTGCTTGAGGCCGTATATTCCTTTGTTGAGTTTACATACCAGATTTTCCTCCCCCGACTTGGCGAAACCTTCCGGCTGTCGCATGTATACTGTATCCTCGAGCTTTCCGTTGAGGTATGCTCCCTTCACGTCTATGTGTCGTAGTTCCAGGTTGAACTTGCACGCGAGTGCTAGGATGAGTCTGATAGAGGTGAGTCTGATCGTAGGAGAATAGGTTTCTTGGAAGTCGATTCCTGGTACTTGTGAGTAGCCTTGAGCGACGAATCTGGATTTGAACTTATCAACCTCCCCCCTGTTGTCCCTCTTTACTCGAAATGTCCATCGGCTTCCTATGACGTTCACCTCGGCTGGTTTCTCGACTAGCTTCCACATGTTGTACCCCATCAGTAGGTCGTACTCATCTTGGCATGCTTTCCTCCACCTCTCTGCATTCTCTGACTTCATTGCCTCTTTGTAGCTCGCTGGCTCATCCTCCGCTAGTACCACGAATCCTGCCTCGGTCTTCTCAAGTTCTCTCCTCCCGTATGCCATCGCCGCTACTTCGGTGAGTAGTGCGGCGTGTCTTCTGCCTCTTCCGTAGTTCGTGTTTGACGGATTAATCCAGGGTCCCTTCAGGAATTCCTTCGGTGCTATGTCCTCACCCTCTCCTCTTCCTGTGCTCGCTTCTGACTCCTCCACTTGCTCCTCCGGTTCGGCTTCTGTGTCGAGACTCTCCACGCGTAACTCCCCCTCTCCTACATTCAGCCTCGCCTCTATCGCCTCTCCCTCTCCTTCTTCGTCAGTGTCCATCGTGTCGTCGTACGTCAGTGGTGGCATCTTGTCGTCGTTGTCGTCGATTGGTGGGTTGGTTTTAGGTTGTGATGGTTGGGAGAATGTGGGGAGATTTCCGTCGACTACCCAGAGCTGTGGGGTTTCGTCTTCGTCGGTGATGTGTAGCGTGGTATGTTCGATTTGTCTCAGTTAATAGAAAACTACATCCCGAGCCTTCATCAGTGTTTGGGTGCGAGGTATCCACACCTTGTATGCTTTTGAATCATCAAAATATCTGACGAAGATCCCCTCAGTTGATTTGTAGTCTCCTTTCCTCCTTGTGTCCTTTGGGATCAATGCCCAGCATTTGGAGCCGTATATGCGCAGCCAATCGAGTCTGGGCTTTGTTTTCCATAAGGCCTCGTAAGGTGACATGTTGATTTTGCTGTGTAGCATTCGGTTTTTCACAAAGTTCATTGTGTGAATAACAGATACCCAGAATCGACTCGTGAGGCCGGCGTCGTGCTGCAACGTGAGTGCGCCTTCCTGGAGTGTTCTGTTATATCTTTCTGCGACTCCATTATGTTCAGGTGTGTGAGGAGTTGTTGTTTCATGAACGATTCCAAGCTCACTGCACAGTTCCTTGAACTCTCCCCCCATGTATTCCCCCCCGTTGTCCATTCTGATTCTTTTCACATCGACTCCCCTCTGGTTCTTCAACCACGCCAGGTACTCTTTGAATGAATTGGTGACTGTTCTGCATTCCTTGTTCTTCAGGAAGTCCACTTTGACGTATCTAGTAGCGTGATCGATCCAGATGACGAAATATTTGAAACCGCCGACTGAGGTTTCGAATGGGCCACATAGATCTGAGGAAACGATGTCGCCGATCGATTCTGGAAGGTTTTCGACGTTTTTGAATGGTAAGCGGGTCTGTTTTCCGAAAGGGCAGTCTATGCAGGGACTCAGCTCCTGTCCTGCACTCAGTTCAGGTAATCCGATCCCGATCTGTCTCTTTGAAATCTTCTCGATTATCAAGATTCCTGTGTGTGCCAGTCTTCGGTGCCACAGATACATCGGGTTGGGTTCCTTTGAGTAAACAGCAGCTTCGGGCTCCGGTCTCGTGGACGGTTGTGCAATGTAGGCATACAGATCGTTTATTCTTGTACCCTTGGCGATCGTTTCGTCGCCTAACAGTAGTGAAGTGTCAGATTTACTGAATATAACATCCACATTGGCGTTCGTCATCCTTGCGACCGACAGTAGGTTTGCATTGAGTTTTGGAACATATATGACGTCCTTTAGAGTCAATGCCAGCGGGGATAGCTGTGCGTGTGAGTCATTCTGTATCGTGATGTGTATCGTACCACGTTGATCTGCATTAAATGAGTCCCTGCTAGATGTTTCTATTGAGATAGGGGGTGTGGGGTGTATCTCTTCGAACAGTTCGAGGGTTCCGCATAGGTGGCTAGACGCCCCGGAGTCGATCAACCAGATATGGATGTTATCTTGTATTGCGGATAGGGCTGTCGAGTTAGCTGTCAACGTGATGTTATTTGAATCAAATTGTTTCTCAATGATTTGTGCCAGCATAACGATGTTTTTCTTTGGTATATTGGCGAATCGAGCTATGTCGGGATTTGCCGACTGATGACGCTGTGGGGGTGGGGCTGCCCTGATGATGTCATTTCGATCGTTGCCGGCGAGGCCTCCTCCCTGAGCGCTGTTTCCTCCCTGAGCGCCACCTCCTCCCTGCACACCTCCTCCTCCCTGCATTCCGCTTCCTCCTTGTACACCGTACGCTCGTTTCCACGGCTCCTGACCCGCCAGTCCCCCGCCAGGTGCGTAACACCTTGCTGCAGAGTGGTTCGGCTTACCACAATTATTGCAGGAGAACGCAGGTGTTCCATTGTTGGCTTGTTGTGGAATACGGTTTTGGTAGGGATAGGTGAGATTATTGTTTGTTCTCAGCATTGGGTTATTGAATCGTTTTTGTGTCCTGCCCTGTGCTATGAACGCTGTAGCCACTTGTGTCGACATCTCCACCGCGTTGAGATCCGCCTCGTGTGCCTCCAACCTCTCCTCGATCTCATCCGGTACCCTCGTGATCATCCTTATGGTCTGCGCTATAGGTCTCCATGACTCGGGGACGTTCCTAAGTATGGTAGCCGCATGAGTGGAATCAGCAATTACCTCACCCATCTTGGCGAGCTGATTCCTGAATTCCTTCATCACGGTGAGGTATGCCGAGACTGACTGCCCCTCGATCATGTGGTAGTTTCATATTTTGTCCTGATTATACTGATTTTGCTAGGGTCGGTGGACTCGAACTTCCTAGTTAGTATAGTCCATGCTTCTGTGCATTGGTCTGTCGTATCGATTGCGGTCTGTAGTTCGGGGGAAATGCATAAGAGGATCTGACTGTAAGCTGCGTTATTTCTATTGTCCCATTTGTCCTGAAGCTGGGTTAGAGCTGTGCTGCCAACCATGTTAATTCCGGCGATGACGGTGATCTGCTGGTTAGCTGTGACGGGGTAGGGATCCACACCGGTGATCGTTTTGAAAATCCCTCTGTCCCTCATCGTCGCTAACAGTTCCCTCTTCCATGACATCCAGTTCTCTTTGTCCAGTTTGGGTTTGATGTCGCGGAATTTGTGTATGTCGTGTTTCGGGTGTGCTGTGGTTTGAGCCATGGTGAGTGTCGTGAGACTCTTAATCTGATAAGAGTTGTTCTAAATATGTTTTGGGTTTCGGTGTTCTGAGATTTGATTCAAGCTTCGAGAGGAGCTGAATCAAGTAGAGGTCTGAATACTGAGGGAACTGCGTATACTATGGGGACTATTTTGGTCAGGAACTTCGAGACGGTGGAGAGGTAAAACTATTGTTATTCTTGTTTTACAACTACATTTGTCGGTACTATTTGACTACTAGGAAAAGGCTCGGCGCCGATATCATACATACGATTTGTGAGTCAGAGATATAGGGGGATGTGGTGTGGAGTCTGGGACTAGTTCTCAAGTGAATAGTACAAGGGCATACTAAGAGTTTATTGTACGCAAGGCGGTGGTGTGGAGGGACATGTGCGTGATATATAGGAGAAATCGTGGAGCTGCAGTCGAAGCCGCTCAGGGACGATCGGATGTATATCGTGTCTTAGTTGCAACTGAATTGGTGCCTAAGTGGGGATCTGTGTCTCGGATCGGTCTCTCGATCGAGATTGATGGGATCGACATATGTAATGTGATGGTGACCGGCTTGGCGTGCCCTGTGCGCGTGTGTGATAATGTATTGGTCCGGCGTCGTGTATATGCGAGTCAGGGGGTTCGGGGATAATTCTGTGTACCTGTGTATGGACACGTGCGTGGACTTTGGGGATCGTGTGGCTCGGTGACGTCAGTATATTTTAGATTCAGATCTGGGTGATGTCATTAATGTCATTACTTGAATATCATAACAGCCTTCACTATGGCTCCTATACTCCGTTTCTGGATTCCTGATGCCCAACTTGTACTCAAAACCAATGCTTCTGACTATGTGCTAGCCGCCATTCTTTAAATCATCCCCCAACGATGGAGAAATTCATCTGATTGCTTTTCATTCCCACACCTTTTCCGCCCCAGAACTCAACTACGATGTCCACGATAAGGAACAACTCGCGATCTTCGAAGCCTTCAAAATCTGGCGACACTACCTTGAAGGTACAACTTATCCGATTGACCTTGTAATGGATCATAAAAACCTTGAGTATTTTGCAACTACTAAGATTTTGACTCGCCGTCAAGTCCGCTGGTCTGAATATCTCTCACAGTTCAATATGGTGATCCGCTTCCGTCCTGGAAAGCTCAGAGCAAAACCCGACGTGCTCACTAGACGTTGGGATGTCTACCCAAAAGAGGGAAGTAGCGACTATGCCAGCGTTAACGTGCACAATTTCTGCCCAGTATTCTCGACTGAGCAGCTGGCATCATTCCTGCATGCCACAGCATTGCAGTTTCCACTACTCCACGCCTCTGTCATAATGGACACCGAGTCTCTCCATTCCGACATCCGTTCTGCACTCCGTTCTGACCCCATCTCCACAACCCACCTTGATAACCCACCTTGATAACCCAATCAGTCCTGGATGGTCCCTTGATTCCAACGGATTCCTCCGCTACAAGTCCCGAATCTATGTTCCGGATACCAATGATCTACAACTCCCCGTACTCCAACAAAGCCACGATCATCCGCTCTCAGGTCACCAAGGCCAAAACAAGACCCATGACATCATCCAATGTACCTACACTTGGCCACTCCTCTGCACAATGGTCCAAGACTACTGCAAGTCATGCACCACATGTATGCGTGCCAAGCCTCAACGTCACAAACCCTACGGCCTCCTGAAGCAACTTCTGATCCCAGAACAACCCTGGAACTCGATATCCATGGACTTCATCGAGAAACTTCCTAAGTCATCTGGCTATGATACCTTTCTAGTTATTGTTGACCGCCTTACAAAGAAGTCCATCTTTATTCCAACCTACAACATAGGGCTGCACACCGTGCCATAAACCCACGGCTGTACGGTGCCGTGTTACGGCCACGGCACCCGTACCGTCAAGGGTCTGTGTCCTGTGCTGACGGCACGGTATACGGTACGGATTGACGCCATATGCTACCGTACAAATACGGCCATGTACGGCAATATACGGCATGCATTGGTAAACGCCGAAAACCAGTTAGCCGAGCCCAAAAAGGCATCGCCTGACCCGTGCTACTGCTGGCACATACAGCGGGCCTGCCTAAATAGTCTGCATAGGCTGACATAAAGGGTAGCTACCTGTGTAGGTCGCATAGGCCCAACATACTAATGCTGTGCAATATCATATCTACATGGATCAGTCACTAACTGACCCTCCAATGGCTTGATTATATAAGTATTGCCGTCAACTGTAATACGGACCGTATGGTACCCGTACCGTACCGTCAGAGGGGAGAGGTACTGAAAGTATGGACAGTATACGGTCTGCCGTACCCGTCAACTCACCGTACATTGTACGGCTGTATCCATAATACGGACGGTGTGCAGCCCTACTACAACACCATCACTGTTAGGGATCGTCCACAAAGTAGCTACCTATTTATGAACATTTACTAGGTAGTTAATTAGTTTCAAATGTCCTCAAGAAAGGTTGTATTAATATTTCTATGCTACACTCACATTGGGTCCACAAGATACAACAATCTCTTGATGGTTTAGCTAAGAATCACCCACGATCACATGACTATCACATGACCTCAAAAACAGCTCAAAGTCACCTGATCATCCACAGTCACCTGCCAATCACCTGACCTCAAAGTCACTTGATTATCTCCAGTCACCTGACAATCACATGACATCAATCCAGCTTGAAGTCACATGACTTTCCTTCGTCACATGATAATCACATGAGCGTGGGAGTTTCTTACATACTCTTAGCTTTACTGTCACAGAGCTGTGACTTTAACCCAATATAGCAATAGAACCTTCCACAGCCTTCCAATAGTTTCCAAACCTTTCCTGAAGCTTCTCTAAGCTTCCACAAGGTTCTTCACAGTAGTAGAAGCCTCTACAAGGTTCCTAGCAGTAGTTACATAAGCTAGATAGATGCAGTATAAATAGCCTGCAATTTTAGCAGTGAAGCAATCAATCATCTTTCACCCAAACCGCTCATACCTTGAGTAACTGAAGTGCGACTTCAACACAGCCTTGTACCAAAGTACTGGCTCACTGACTTGGCTACAGTCTAAGATTGCAGCAACTCTGATTGGCTCTGAGAAGTACAAGAGTGCTCTATTTTAATTGCAGCAGGCTCTGAATAATCGCGCTGCACATTACTAAGAGTAACTAATTAGTAATCCTGTACCATTAGACGCCACTCTGAACAGTGATCTAATAGACTTTGTTATTAGTTATTCAATTCATGCAATAGATTATTAACTTAACTCTGAGTTAAGTGGGTTAATAGCCTTTTGAGTAATTGATCTTTCTTGATCAATCAACGCACTGCAGATATTAACCTAACTCAGGGTAAGTGAGTTAATATCCTACGTTTGATGAGTTGGAAAACCAGAAAAGCCACGAGAATAGTGACATACTTGAACTGAGGAAGAGTTCAAGCGCAGAACTATCTTTTCACATCTTGGGGATTATTGTTGTCTTTAATTCACTCAACCCGCGGTCCTAAGACTCTAGGTAGCTTTCCCCCTTAAAGTATCTGGACCCTTGGACGCCTAATAACATTCTTTGACCTCACAAAGTATTGCACAATCTAAGAACTACACGTGTTCAGTTAAATATCTATTGCTACACTTCCTGTACCAATACTGATTCTGATTGTTCACCGGAGTATAATTTCTTAATTGGGTTCTCCGTTAAAATAGTTTCGAAGCTTGCATGTGCTTGTAAAGTCAAATCTCTGATTGAACTTTAGAATTGTGCTTAACACCACAGTTTTACGTTTAGTTCAACGGGTTCCAAAACAATCACTTCCGCCCAGCTTGCCAGCTCTTCATGCTCCACGTCTTTTCCAAGCACAGAATCCCTGCCCACATCACTTCCGACCAAGGATCAGAATTCATGTCCGCCTTCTTCCGCACACTCGGCAAGGCTCTCGACATGAAACTCCACTTCACTTCCAGTTATCATCCTGAAGGTGATGGCCAAACAGAACATACCAATCAGACCCTCGAACAGTACCTCCGTGTCCATTGCAACTACCAACACAGCAACTGGTCCAACCTTCTTCTGCTTGCGGAATTCGCTAACAACAATGTGCCTTCTGCCACCACCAGAATTTCGCCCTTCTATGCCAACAAGGGCTATCACCTGAATCTCGCCATCCACCCTGAACACAACCTTGTAAGGGCAACCCTGGCTAGTCGTGGAGATCACACTACCACACAACTGACAAGGGGAAATCCAAAGTATGTATAAATGAACAGAGCATACAAGAGAGGGGGTTCTCACCTGACAAGGGGAAATCCAAAGAGAAAAGTCTAAGGACACCCAATGTCAGCGAGCCCGTATTATACTACGCTGCGCAGCCAGGGACAACGCTTGGCACCCGCCATCAACCCTGCATCCCCCTGACCCTTGATCGACCCTTGATGCCACCTATTATGCGAGTCGCTTGATTTCCGACACTGTTCCGGGGCGTAAGTCGGAAATTGGGGTGGAACTGGCAAGGCGAACGGAACTGGTGGAAGTTCTCCCAGAAGCGGAATTGTTCCCGAAAGCGGATGTGGAGATGGAATCGGAACCGGAACCGGAGTCGGAAATGGAGTCGGAACTGGGTGTGGTGTCGGAACTGGAAATGGAAAACAGGGTGTCCCCTGACAAACCTCGCCTCTGCCAGAGCCCGAGCTTTCATTGTGGAACTCGACGACCTTCACCAGCACCTCCGAGAGAACATTTCCGCTGCCCCAAAGAGATATCAAACTTCCGCTGATTGGAAACGTCTTCCACAGCTGGCATTCAAAATAGGCGATAAAGTCTTTGTCAAAGCTGAAAACTTCCACACCACTCGTCCCTCGAAGAAGCTCTCTGAAAAATACCTTGGCCCTTACGAGATCATCGCTAAGGCCGGCAGTCATTCTTTCACTCTCAGACTTCCTGACAACATGCGCACAGTACATCCGGTATTCCATGTGTCTATGCTTGAACCCGCAGTTCCGAATACCATTCCGAATTGAGAACAACCTCCACCTCCACCAGTGATTATTGACAGAGAACCGGAATACGAGATTTTGTAAATTCTCAATTCCAAGCTCAACAAGCATTACTGTTGTCAACTCCAGTACCTAGTCAAGTGGGCAGGCTATGAGAACACAGACGAAGAGCCTTCCTGGATCTCTGCCACGGAACTCGTCCACACCTCCAAACTCGTCTCAGATTTCCACAAGGCATACCCTGCCAAGCCTGGACCCCTTCCTGCACACTAAGTCTTTCCGACCATTCCGCCATTCTATTTCCGCTTTCACTCCTTAAGTCACAAGTTAATTTGGACTATTAATTCGTCTAATCTATTTCCGACTGTCAGGGGACACCCTGTTTTCCATTTCCAGTTCCGACACCACATCCAGTTCCGACACCACACCCAGTTCCGACTCCATTTCCGACTCCGCTTCCGGTTCCGATTCCATCTCCGCATCCGCTTTCGGGAACAATTCCGCTTCTGGGAGAACTTCCACCAGTTCCGTTCGCCTTGCCAGTTCCACTCCAATTTCCGACTTCCGCCCCGGAACAGTGTCGGAAATCAAGCGACTCGCATAATAGGTGGCATCAAGGGTCGATCAAGGGTCAGGGGGATGCAGGGTTGATGGCGGGTGCCAAGCGTTGTCCCTGGCTGCGCAGCGTAGTATAATACAGGCTCGCTGACATTGGGGGTCCTTAGACTTTTCTCTTTGGATTTCCCCTTGTCAGGTGAGAACCCCCTCTCTTGTATGCTCTGTTCATTTATACATACTTTGGATTTCCCCTTGTCAGTTGTGTGGTAGTGTGATCTCCACGACTAGCCAGGGTTGCCCTTACACCGACGTTCCAAGAAAACTATTCTACAAGTTCTCCCGACCCCTAGTCCTCCTCCATGGTGTTTCCCCAACTCCCAAACCATCCTCCGCCTCTGGATCTGTAGAGGACAGGAATTATAGGCAGTAGGTTTGGACTTGTTGCTCAAAAGAATAGACTAGAAATTAATTCACTACAGCGGATTTCTAGGTCAATAAATCGAAAGAACACTAGACTAATTTACTTGCCTCTCTCAGTGAATTTAGTTGTCACAGAGAGGGGGAAATCTGTCTCACTGTGCATGTACTACTACCCGGCTATTTAGCGCCCAAGAGCTCGCGCATCGAAGTCATTTCAGACTCCGCTGGGTGCAGCCGCTTGTGAAAATAGAAATAACAAAATGAAATGGAGAGGTAGGGAGTGACAGGAAAATTTCGAAAATAATCAGAGAAATGGATGCATGGTACAAGAACAATGTGAGAAGAGATTGAAACACCATACAATAAATCGAATATATTATGCTTGATTTTGGTGCAGGAGCATAAATGCACCCAACAGGATCCTCCGCATTTCCATTTCTCCCATAGGCTTTCTTGAACCTCATCACATCTTGGATCTCACCCTCCGACACCTCCGCACCCGCTTCCGAATCCTCCGTCTCCTGCATCCAATGCAACTCTGCGACCACCTTGTCCAAGTGTTCCTCATACACGCTGAGACAATCCGCGACCACACTGTAAAAGTGGTGCCGCATCTGCAGGCTGTCGCCCCACGTCCCCTTGCCTCCGGCCCCCTTGGACCCCCTTCGCCTTGGCAGCCCTAGACAAGGGCTTCTGCCCTCCTTGCGAGGGATTTTCCAAGCCCATTTCCGATGCTCCGGTCTTCCTCTGCTTGGTCGATACTCGGGCTGTGAGCCCATCGACCACCAAACCCTTTTCCCGTCCTTGCAATGGTTGCGTGCTGTAGCCTTTCCGGCCAGGTCCCACACGCACAGCAATTCTTTTTCAAGGAAACCCTCGCAGCCAGGCTGCGATGGGCCGTTGTCGTCCGGCACTGCCCTTTTGGCTCCCGCACAGTGTGCCTCTTTCCGGCACTGTTTCTCTTCCTGCGCTGCCCACCATTACGCCGTCGCTTTCCTCTTGCCCTTGTTCTTTGGCTTCGGGGTCTCTTCCGGCGTGTCTTCCGATGGAGTTTCACTCTGCACAGAGATTTCATCCGCGTCCACAAGTTTTTTCTGTTCTGACAGTCAGACTACTCTATCAAGAGAACAGGAGAACTCACCTTCGCAGCCACGTGACCTTTCTCCACCGCGGCCACCTTTTCTGCAGCAGCCCGCTCTTCCGTGAGCTTCTCCACAGCGGCTTGCTCTTCTGCAATTTTTTCCACCGCTTCTTCGGCCTCCCATTCTTCATGCTTGCACTCGATGCGCTCGAGTTCACGCTCACGGTCTTTGCGTTCACACTCCAAACATTCGCGCTCCTCCTGGTCCTTGCGCTCTTCCTCCAGCCGCTCCCTCTCCTTTTGAGTGGCCTCCTCGGCCTCCCGTTTTTCTGCCAGTTCCTTCTCTGCAAGCATGTTGGCAAAATGCTCTTTCATTTGAGTGCTGGTCATTTTCAAGAAATCAACTGGGGAGCTCATAATGGATCAGGATTAGACGTGTTTGTTCTCCTGCCTATCTTTTGAACTCCAATGTGTTTGTTCAGAGGTCACGTGATCCAACTTGTGGTCTTGCAGGGCTCGACCTTGAAGGGGAGATACTGTTATGACCGTTGCGTTCAACCATCTCCACCACCTCCAGAACACCTCCGCACCACCTCCGACTCTATTCCACATCTCCGCAACCCACGACCTCGACCCCTTGTTCTTCAGTACCCCTGGCCACCTCCAGTCGCCAGCCCCCGTACTCGACCCTGAACACAGCAAGATACCATTTCCGTAATTCCGTTTGTTCCGATGCCTATCGTACTTACACATCTTTGTTCTTTGCCATTGTACTTACTCTACCCTGCACCCCCCTTGTCATCCCCTTGTTCCGCCTTAGATACTTACCCCGTATGTCTATCTGATTCCCGCCCTCTCCGGAATTTGCTTAGTACCATACTATTACTTGTTGCTTCAGCTCTTTGTATAAAACCCCCCATGTATGTTTCCGTTTCTGCAATCAGATAATCGACTGAGGTACATGAATCCCTTCGCACTACCTCCTGTTCTTAGCACAGTGAGTCTTGCAAGACTTTGTCTCTCTCTGCCTTGACATTCTGTCTTCCGCCTCTTCCTCCTCCTCCAACCTTTGTCCTCTGACCTTCGACTCTCAGTACCCTCTTCCCGACTTCCACCTTCTCCGACATCCAGAGGTCAAATCCGAAATACTTAGGACGGTTGTTCATCAGGGGCACATCATATAAGTTGAAGCCATTGTCCTTTCTAGTTCTGACCTCTGGAATTTCCGATACGTAACACCAAGACTCCCCGGAGCAAGTGGTTGCTCTGCTCCAGCTGCTCATTTTGACAAGTCAGCAAGTCCTTGACCATCCGAGAAACCTCGGCTCCCGAAAACCCGTCGGGTTTTAACCCCTTTATACCCGCTCCCGATGGCCCTGCGCGGATGTCTACCGTCGGTATGGCTCCCGACGGCTTGACCGGAGACATCTTGGCCTTCTTCAGCCCCAGTCCCTCAGTCGCATCCTCATCCTTTCGTTTCTGTTTCCAGTCCAGGAAACTGCACCGGACCTTTCGGTCCACGCATTGCTGGCATGTGGTTTTTCTCCCGTGTACACACCGGGTTTGGCGACACCTGCACACATTGCAAGGTCCGCGCTGAAAAAATGAACATAAGCGAAAGCCGAACCGACCTGACCTGAGGACTTACCTCTTCATCTGACTCCTCCTCGTCTGACTCCTTGGTCATCTTCCTCTTTTTTGAGCCTGAGGATTTCAGCTTCTCTTTAGCCACACATCTTTCTGCCACATGTTTCATGGCTAAAACCCACGCCTGTGCGGTTGCCGAATCCAAGACTATCGGCTCGGGCAACGGGATGTGATAGTTTTGATTCACATCGGCTTGTCAGATTTTTTCAGCTTCCAAAATAGCAAATAGTTGAAGTCGCTCATGTTCGGCTTCCGGGCCCCTTGCTTTCCGAGCCTCGTCAGCTTTCACCTTCAAAGCCTTCTTTTCCGCCTCCTGCGCTTCTTCGGCTTTCCTAGCCTCCTTGGCTTCCTGTGCCTCCTTGGCTTGCTGCGCTTCTTCTGTTATCCGCACGGCTTTGGCCTGCGCCTCCCGCTCCTTCCATTCCACCTTGGCTTATTCGGCATCCTCCCACCGCTTCTTCTCTGCAGCTTCTTTGTGCTCCTGCACAAGTCACCGTTTTTCTGGCAATTCCTTCATCTGCTCTGCAGCTTCGCACTCAGCTTGCGCGAGCTCAGCGTCGACCTTGCCAATGGGAATTTCACATGTCTCTGACATGATCCGTGATTTGATGATGATGGGAAAAGACAAGAAGCAGAATGCGAAACAAAGCTTATGTAACTACCCCAACCCAGCAATCTCCGGGATCTCGCTTATGGCCTCATGGGTTTGGCCATAAGGGGGAGGTACTGTTACGACCCGTTCCCGAATCCAGACCGAAGCTCGGCTTCGGCTCTTGTTTGGGAACCTTGGGTTATTCTCAGCTTCCTTCTGGTTTCCATTCGCACTTCCCATCACCCCTGATTCCCTTTTCTAGTTAGTTCCCCATTTGCCTGACCCTTGTTCCCCTGACCATTGATCCAATCATGTTCTCTTCAAGACCCTGCATGCTACTTTACTATATAGACCTCCAGTCCATGTACAGTAGCTCCTCAGTTGAGATATCGAATTAGCTTATTGTACTTGAGACCCTCTGCTTGATATCAAAACCCGCATCTCAGCTTATAGCTGAGACTGCTCCCGAAATTAGGGCGGAACATAGAGTGGGCGCAACCCAAGAGGTTGAAGCCAAGCCCTCCAACCCAAGACCCGAGTTCGGCTTTGGTATAGCCGAACTGCAGTACGAACACAACCTTAACAGGTGAAGGTGCTCCTTCAGAGCCCT
Source organism: Gautieria morchelliformis (assembly GCA_015179125.1). Lineage (NCBI taxonomy): Eukaryota > Fungi > Basidiomycota > Agaricomycetes > Gomphales > Gomphaceae > Gautieria > Gautieria morchelliformis. Next base: position 31,682 of record WHVA01000636.1, on the reverse strand, counting down.
TCGCCGACAGCGCAGATAATAGTACGAAGGCTAAGGTAACGAAGGTGAAGTACGAAAACTCACCAGTGGTGCTTAAGTCCTCCGGTCGAAGAGAGGAATCTATAGGAGAGGGCTCAAGACAATGGTCACAGTGAGGTCAAGTTTTGCACAAGATAGATGTATGATAATTGAACTGGGGAATATACATGCGAATGTAAACTACTTATATCAAATGCTCATATGATATCAGTGAATAGGAAAGAGGCTGTCATGAGTCAGGGTTGGATAGGGGTGCACCGTCAGGATACAGAATAAATGAAACACAAATACAATAGAATGAAAGAGGAGTGCGAACATGAAATGACAGGGAGGAAGGAGAGTGAAGGTACCTATGTACGAAAACACACCTTGAGACCTGCATACATGTACCCTGCACGGACTCTTCGTCTTCTGGGTTGATCCCACATGATCTACAGTTAGGACGTCCTGCGAATGCATTCCAGCCATACGAACACCTAAAGGGGTTGCGTTGGGAAGATGATGAGGCCAGTGATGAACCATCACGCTGGGTAGAGGATGTTGATCGTGTTTGATGGCGTGCCTGCTGGCGAATGATGCAAGCAGTGAATGGTCCTTCGGCGAATGCGGCGAAGGGTGAATGGAGCGAAGGGTGAATGGAGCGAACATAGAGTAGGTGTGGTTGAAGGGAAGGGTGAAGCGGAGTGAATACGGAGGAGGAGTGGTGAAAGGGAAAACAGGGATAGCTGGGTACAAGAAATAAACAGGTCATGACATGGATAAGTGTATAAATGTGTCTCAGTGGTGGGAAGCCTTACAGGATCTGTAATGGTTAGTTTCCCGCACAGGGTGTGGGAAGCCTTACTGGTGCCTCCCAAGGGATTACAGAGCCTTGTAATAACCAAAGGTGGTGTATGAGGCCTCATAAGGTGATATATAATCATTATATATATTGGAGGAGCTGGAATGGTGTTTGACCTGGAGCAGGAGATATAGCTGGAGCAGGAGCAGGATCTGGAGATATAGGACATGGTCAGAGCTGGAGTGAGAGCTCTGGTACTGGCTCCAGCTCCAGTCGAATATGGACATGAACTTCTAGCTCATGGCCCCAATCCCAGGTGCAGCCCAGCAACATGACGGCTGATGCAACCCTAGGCTGATAGCCTAGGGATCTGGAAGACAGTATGTCGTTTACCCCACCCTACTCGTACCTCCAATTGAAGTTGAGGAACCCCCTGACCATGTGTCTCCACATGTGGTCAAGGATGAGGTAAAAATTTTTTTTTCCAAGTTATTGTCTTTTGGGGCACAGCCCTATGTAAGACATTGCTACAGAGAACCCAGTTGACACATGCTCTATCAAGCCTTTCATTCTCTGTCTCCGCTTGTGCTCCTTGGGCAAGGCCCTGGGCATGTCCATGCCTTAGGTGGCAGGGTGGGTGTCGTGCTTTGCGCACAGTGTGCCCCTCTTAGATTACTCATCTCTCTCACCTCCTCTCTCCCTTTTGCTGTTCCTCACATCTTGGCCCCAGCTGACCCCCTCCATCCCCTCCGCAGCTTCCCTGTGTTGCTTCCAAGTTTCTATAGGTCTCTTCAAAGCTCTTCGTGCCCTGTATATACTTGAAGAGGTGTTTCATCACTCTTGGTTTTGCGAGCAGCATTGTTACCACCTTTGCCTCCATCCTTAGCACTCTTTCAAGTTCCTTGTTCAAGCTGTATGCTGGGCACCTGAACAGTTGTGCACTGTCTCATCAGCGCCCCTGGATCTCGCACACATTGGTGAATCTGCCTTTCCAATCCTGTGCAGGTGCTTGTTCAGGGCTACATGACCTGTTCTCATCTGGATGATCAGCCCAGCTTGTCTGCACACCAAGCCCTCTGCCAGTCTTGCAAAGGCCGCGGACAGCATATTTCTGTCGATCTTGTGTGTAAAGGTCGACCTTGGGGATTTGGCAAAAGCTTCTCTGGCTCTGCGCTTGAGCTCCTTATGGTGCCTTTGTAGCTATGCTGATCTGCTTATCGGCGGTACGCCTCTGCACTCTATTGGGATGAACCTCTCCTTGCTGCTGTCACCCCTCACCGCCTTTCTCGCCTCCTTGTCTGCCCTCTCATTCCCCTGGATCCCCTTGTGTCCTGGTGTCCACCTCATAAGGACCCTGGCACCTGGTTGCACTGCCATAACTCCTTTGACCTGCCTGTGTAGGGCATCTATTAAGTATTGGGATGATGTCTGTCTTTCTGTTCTTGTTGTTGGTATGGCCGCTTGATTGTCCATACCTATCATGTAGTTTCCACTTCATTCGCTGTTCAGCAGCTTTGCGCCCAGCACTGCCCATGCCAACTGGTATCTCTATCTGACTTCTGCTTCCTCTTGAATTTGCTTAGTACTACCCCATTGCTTGTTGTCTCGGCTCTTTGTATAAAGCCCCTCATGTATGCTCGTTATTCTGCAATCAGATAATCAACTTCAATACGTCAATCCCCTCACATTGTCTCCTGTTGTTAGTACAGTGAGTCTTGCAAGTATTCTGACTTTCCCTGTCCTCAACATTCTGTCTTCCACCTCTTCCAATCTCCATCCTCCGACCTCTACCTCTTGACACTCCAGCCAAGATCAACTTCCAAACATTCTTGACCTCCACCTCGTCTGATTTCCGAAGCTCAAGTCTGAAATACTAGGACGATAGTTCATCAGGGGCGCAACACATAAGTTGAAACCGCTGTCCTTTCCAGATCCGCTCTCTGGGATTTCTGATACGTAACAGCGCTGACTGTGAGGGAGAGGCTGAAGAAGGTGATAAAGAGTCTGATGCTGAATCAGGCAGCGAGGCCAAAGATGACAAAGAAGAGGAACCAGGTGTGGGAGATGAGGAGGAAGACAGGAATGTAAATTACACTGAGGGAGGTGATGGAGAAGGGTATGACTCCTCATGAGCCTCATCTTGCCATTGGGAATAAACTGCAAGGGTTACTTCATAATGTAAGTGTGATAAAAGGATAATAACATACTTAAAAGGGCTGCACAGTTCTTAACGTCCATCAGTGAGCCTGTGGAACAATTATAAAATACTACAAGGTGCCTCAAGTCTTGCATGAGGATTGTATGGATATATACTGCTTGCAATTCCTTGTATGGCCCTTCCAAGCATGTATGAGGTGCTGGCATGATTATGAATTTGACAAGCGCCTATACAGTGGTATTATCAATGTGAAGTTTTACCAATGGCATGCGTGCACTGGCAGTGACGTGGACCAGCACACCCATGCGCTGACAGGGACTGGTACCAGCACAGGCATGCACTGACAGCGGCGTGCACCAGCGCACTGTGTGCTGACAGTGGCATGCACCAGCGCACTGTGCGCTGACAGCGCCAGGCACCAGCGCACCCATCCATTGACAGCAACGGGCACCAGCACACTGTCAGGATTGGGTTTTAGGCGTTAATATTGTGTATTAGTGAACACAGCGAATGCCCGAATAACAAGTATGCCGTTCGGCGAAGAGGGTGAACCAATAAATGTTCACAAGATAAGAGGGCTGCCTGGATGGAGCTCACTCTATCTACAGTCATAGCGAAAGAGCCCGTGGCACTTGACGATGTAACGTACAAGGTGTCACGGTGTTACGACCGTTCATTTCCGACTTCCGACCCTCAGTTCCGCAACACCTTCCGCCCCTCCGATATTTCCGCAACACCTTCCGCCCCTCCGATATTTCCGACATTCCGCCCCTTGTACATTTCTCTTGTTCTTTCGACTCTATTACTCGGACCCACCAGACCCACCTCACCGTTCATCAAGATCATACGTCCGGCCCTCCTTGTGTTTCATTGTCAGATATGTTTTCCCAACCCCTTGTTCTTTGCCATTGTTCTACCTTACCCTGAACCCCCCTTGTAGTCCCATTGTTCCCAATTAGTTAGTTCACATGCATTGTCTACTCGACTTCCGCTTCCCCCGGAATTTGCTTAGTACTACCCCATTACCTGTTGTCTCAGCTCTTTGTATAAAAGCCTACCATGTATGTCTGTTATTCTGCAATCAGATAATCGCCTTCGATACTTGATTTCCTTCGCTCCATCTCCTGTTCTTAGTACAGCGAGTCTAGCAAGATCTCAGTCTCTCTCCGCCTTCCGTCTTCCGCCTTCCACCTCAGTTCCGACTCAAGTTCCGACCAACCTTTGGTTCAGTACTTTCCGACTTCCGACTCAGTTCCGAAATACTTAGGACGATAGTTCATTGGGGGCGCAACCTATAAGTTGAAGCCGCTGTCCTTTCCAGTTCCGACTTAGTGGAAATCTCGATACGTAACACACGGAAGGGTTGTCTAAGTAGCGACAATCCCTTCGCCGACAGCACAGAAAATACCTCGAAGGCTAAGGTAACAAAGATGAAGTATGAAAACTCACCAGTGATGCCTAAGTCTTCTTCTGGTCGAAGATAGAAATCTACAGGAGAAGGCTCAAGATGATAGTCACAGCGAGGTCAAGTTTGCACAAGATGGACATATGATAATTGAACTGAGGATATACATGTGAATGTAGACTACTTATATCGAATGCTCATATGATGCTTGTTACGTATCGAGATTTCTGCTAAGTTGGAACTGGAAAGGACAGCAGCTTCAACTTATACGTTGCGCCCCCAATGAACTATCGTCCTAATTATTTCGGAAATGGGTCGGAAGTCAGAAAGTCTTGAACTAAGAGTTAGTCGGAACTTGATTCAGAACTGAGGTGGTAGGCGGAAGACGGAAGGTGGAAGGTCTCAGCAACACTACCGGACTCATGAGCACAAGACAATCGCGGTGCTCGAGGCTCTCATGAAATGGGAGGACAAACTGCTGGGGCGAAGGTTCACCCTCGTCACAGACCACAAAGGGCTTGAGTACTTCGAGACCCAGAAGAGCCTATCTGACCGCCAGGTCAGATGGTGGGAGTTTCTCTCCCAGTTCAATTTCAACACCGTTCATGTTGACGGCGTAGAGAACAAGGTAGCAGACTGCCTGTCGCACTACTACGAGAATGACACGAGTGATGACAATCACCCAGAACACATCTTCGTGAACGCAGATGCACGTTTAGACCCAGAAGGTGAGTTATTGCCCACCGACCGGTATATCGAGCTGCGAACAGCGGCGACAAGACGCTCTAAACGCCTCGCTGAGAAGACAGAGGCGAGAGTAACGGAATCCGCCACATTAAACGAGGGCTCACCAGAGCCCGCGAACGTTGCCGCATCATGCGACGACGACAACGATGATGTCAGAGTCATCGCCGCAGGAAATGACGGCGCACCCCTGCGCCGGGTCATCGAGCAAGGCGTAGTAGACCTGTCTAAGCTCATACGAGACGCGTACCACAGGGATGCCATGTTCACAAAGATCATGGCGCACCCAGACGCGCACCCGAGATTCAGGATCCGGGATGGGCTGATCTGGACTAAGAACCAGCTCAAAAGAGATGTCATTGCCGTCCCCCACTCTGTTCTTCAAGGGGGAAGGAAGCTGATCGAAATCATCATTGATCGGGCACATCAGATAGTCGGCCACGCCACTACGGCCATCTGAAGACTTCGAACTACGTTTGAAGATCATATTGGTGGCCGGGCATGAGCCCAGACATAGAAGTGTTCTGCACATCGTGCGTGAGGTGTCAGATGATGAAAACCAGACCACAATGGCCCAAAGGCCTACTACACAGCCTACCCATTCCGGATAGGCTGTGGCAGTCGATTGGCATCGACTTCATGGGGCCCCTGCCCAAATCCAACAACTGTGACTACCTGATGGTAGTCATCGACTGACTAACATCGCTTGTACACCTCGTACCAACCACGACGAGCGTGTCAGCCAAGGGAGTAGCCTGGCTGTTTCTGAAGGAGGTCATTCGACTCCACGGAGTATCATCTCGGACAGAGACTTGAAGTTCACGTCGATCTTCTGGCATGAACTACAGCGACTCATGGGGACTAAGCTCCTCATGTCAACTGCCTTCCATCCCCAAACGGATGGAGCCACCGAGCGGGCAAACCGCTCGATCGGCCAGATATTACGCGTGGTCGTCAGAGACGATCAGAAGGATTGGGCATTGAAATGCCCAATGGTTGAGGTTACCCTCAACAGCAACGTCAGCGCGACCACAGGGTTCGCACCTTTTGAGCTGAACCACGGCTATATGCCACGGATAGACCTCCCCATAGCCGTGGACACCCCATTCAAAGGGGTAGCCTGGTTCGCACATCAGGCAAAATGGAACCTGATGGTGGCACACGATGCAATCATAGAGCATCGAGTGACGCAAACATTTCATGCAAACAAGAAACGTATGGCGAGCGACAGGTATGCGGCCAACGACGCGTCTACCTGTCGACACAAAACCTAACTCTCCCAAAAGGAAGAGCCAGAAAACTAGTCCCGCGGTACATCGGACCATACCGCATCGTCAAGGCTCACAATGACGCCTCGACGGTGACCCTTGATCTTCCCGACAAGCTGAAAAGCCGTCACATTTCGCCGGTCTTCCATTCAAGCCTCGTACGGCGATACAAGGCTAACAACGACAAATTGTTCCCTCGTCATGAGGCCAAGTCATTTTATGACTTCGGAGAGAATGACGATGAGGAGTGGCTCGTCAACGAGATTATTGCACATTGATGGATAAACTCAACAGACCTGGAGTTCCAGGTCCGTTGGACCCTAGGCGACGTGACATGGGAACCCATGTTGTCCTGCAAGGACCTTGAAGCCCTAGATAGCTATCTAGAGCTTCGGGGGGTGAGCAAGCCACGCGACCTCCCCAGACGCTGCTAGACGTGTCTGTCACGTGCAGACCACGTGACACACCGGCCACGGCGCGGTTAAATTTTCACCTCGGATCTTTCCGAGGGCGCATCGCTTCTTGGAAGCCTACCGCCATCATCCCCACAAAGATGATGCCCCCCAAAGAGGGGATGGACGTTGATCCGTCAATGTCCACAACGCGAGCAATAGCCCCGAGACAGGGGGCCGCAGATATTCTCCCTGCTCCAGTAGACCAGGAGCACTGGATGATCGTGGGATGGGAGGACGCCCTCGCCATCGTCCACCCAGACGATTGCGCAACGTGCGCGGACTATGCCGCGCACTTAAGGGCCGCGACAGGCACCTGCAAGGTCAAATTGCGGGACGAAGACATCAGCGATGCTGTTGATGCAGCCTGGGGATGGCTCCCAAGGGGCATCGCGCGAGAAGAGCTCCTCCGGGACATCCACGACCTCAAAATAGAGGTCAAGGAGTTGGAACACACGGTCAAAGACCGTGACGATGCGCTCGAAACCGAGCACGCCAAGATCAAGGAACTGGAGCAGCAGCTGAGCGCAGCCCAGCTCCAGGTTACCCTGGTCCACGCTGCCTCAAAAAGGCCGCGATATGACCCGGCCACGGACCCAGTGGCCGAGCCATCATCACCTTGCGCGATGGCGCCTTTGCCAGCGCGCGCAACATCGGGGCTAGCGTCCCGATTGTCGGCGCCGACCCTGACTGTTAGAAACACTGAAGAAATACTATATCGTATCACTATCCTCACTACTACACTCGTCGATATCAAACAGAGCCAACTACCCACACCCGCACATGCATATACTCACTCCAACCCATCCCCGAGATTGCCAAACTCCAACACACACGTTCAAACCTACTCAATCCACGCACCAAATTACCCCGATGATGCAGGAAACCATATCATATGCTCTCACAGCCCAGAACTCCCCTATACAAGCATGCCGAGCCCGGTCCCAAGACCTACACGTCGTATGATCACATGATCTAATCAAGGGACGCGACTTGACGGGTCGGCCCTGTACAAATCTCGAACCTCTTCCCCTATTCCTCCCCACATGCCATATGCCCCTTTTATCGATACAATTCAACCCCTAACCGACAAGTACACGTTGACACTAACCCTGATATTTCCCTTGCGTCTATCCTTTGTTCCAGTTGCATCACATCCAAGAAAACCAAGAGTTTTCTTCAGTAGTTAAATACCACGACTTGTACGCTACATTCTAGTAGTGAAATCCGACCCTATTTACTTACCTCGCAATAGCTAAGTCTTGATAGCATATATCATCAGATGCATATACTTGGTTATATGCGCAGATATTTTACTATCTCTGATTCACACTCGATTTATCTCACGTTCAGAGATTAAATCATATCACTTTCAATATTATTTTCAAATACCAACAAAACCGACGATGACAACGACTGAAGGGCATAGCGCGCTTCCCGACTCTGCGTACGGCGTCCCAGAAGGATGGGAGTCAGACTCGTCTGTCTGGAAGACGTACGACCCGGAAACGGCACAGCGGCTGGCAGAGCAGCCAAAGAAAAAGCGCAAGAAATTGCGCGGCACCCCCAACACCGTCAATGGGCTAGCCATTGCGAGGGAAAGCACGATTAGCGCTTACCTAGCGGCGTCATCGTCGCACACTATCAACGACCCCGCCCTTCAACGGCGGATAGCACAGGTTGAGGCCCAGTACATCGGGCCTGGCATGGCCCTGCCTCCACCGGTGGGGACAGTTCACCCTCCCTACCCGGGGGAGAGGACGCTCATCCCACTCGGAGATCCACCGATCTCCAAGACGGGCCTCCTACCATGGCCAGTAGGGAAGGCCCAACAGCGTCGTACTCAATGGTATGACGTCTGCCCGCTCGACGACCCACGCTTCGTCGAACTCCTAGCGCGGGCAAAAGAAATGCCACAGCTCGCGCGTACGTGCGAGATGATCGGCGTATTTAAATGCATCGAGCACGAACAACGCGGTTGCAATCCCAAAAGGGATTGTCTCGTGATAGCAGGCGGTACCCCGCTAGATATCGCGGCCATCCTAAAGGGTTGGATACACAACCCTGAAGGAATCCCATCAGCCATCCATGACAACGTGGATGGCACCTTCAACCTAGACGATATGGATGTCTGGATGTGGTTGAAGGCCCTTGCGCCCCGGGTCAAAGGGGTTGCATCACCTCTCAGGGCGAGGCTACTCGACCTATTCGGCTCGACAGACCAATGGTTGAGCCTCATCGACACCAGGGAAGTGCTGACACCTCAGAGCACCACCCTGCGGCTCTCCATCACAGGCCCATTCCCCGTGGAGGGCCTGTCAAGATTGGTTTTTAGGCGTAGTATCGTGTATTAGTGAACACAGCGAATGCCCGAATAGCTTGTGCGAATAAGTATGCCGTTTGGTGAATTCGTGAACCAATGAATGTTCACAAGATAAGAGGGTTGCCCAAACAGGGCTTGCCCTATCTACAGTCGTAGCGAAATGGCCTGTGGCACTTGACAATCTAATGTGCAGGGCGTCACGGAAGGGCTGTCTAAGTAGCGACAATCCCTTCGGCGGTGAAGGTGCTCCTTCGGAGCCCTTCGCCAACAGCACAGAAAATAGTTTGAAGGCTAAGGTAACAAAGATGAATTATGAGAACTCACCAGTGATGCCTAAGTCCTCTGCTGGTCGAAGATAGAAATCTCCCAGAGAAAGCTTAAGATGATGATCACAGCGAGGTCAAGTTTGCACAAGATGGACGACATATGATAATTGAACTGGGGAATATACATGCAAATGAAAACTACTTATATCGAATGTTCGTAAGGTATTCGCGAATAGGAAAGGGGCCGTCACGAGTCAGGGTTGGATAGGGGTGCGCAGTCATGATACAACATAGATGAAATAAACATACAATAGAGTGAGAGAAGAGGGAGGACATGAAACGGTGGAGAGTGAAGGTGGCGAAGGCACCTATGTACGAAATCATGTCTTGGGGCCCACATATACACAGCCCTGCACGGGTACTTCATCTACTGGGTTGATCCCACATGACCTACGGGTAGGACACCCCGCGAATGCACCCTGCTCATATGAACACCAAAAGGGGGTTGGATCGAGAAGCTGATGGAGCTACTGACGAGCCATCATGCCGGGTAGGGATGTCGATCGTGATTTGATGGTGTGCCTGCTGGCGAATGATGCGAGCAGCGAATGGCTGTTTGGCAAAATGTGAGGGAGGGCGAACGGAGATGATGGAGGGGAGGAGTGGTTGAGGTGGAGGGCGAACACGGAGGAGGAGTGGCGAAAGGGAAAGTGGGGGTAACAAGGTGCAGGAAATACACAAGTCGTGATAATCCGATTATCAGAACACCATCGAAAGAGGGTTGAGCAGAGAAGGTAGTAGGCCCAGCGATGACTGCCAAGTCAGCCCAAAGATGTCGATCGTGTGTTGACGGTGTGGCTATAATAATTGGCGTGAACAGCGAGAATCGGTTGCCAAACAAAGCAATGGCGATCGGAACAAACACAGAGGTGGAGTGGGAAATGGGAGAACAGAGCATCTGAGTATGCGAAATAAACGTGTCATGACAGGGCCGAGCCGGCCCCGACATCCCCCTCGCCGAGATCACGAGATGGTTGGCCCGCTACGCGGGGTCACTCGCGAGCGAGTGGCACGCATTGAACACTATGTTCAACGCAGCATCACCAGTGCGGCATTCAGTGCGGCCACCCGCGAGGGCCAACAAAAGGTCCTCAAGACCAGCCATGTGAGGGCCACGGTGCCACGACCCCTCACTCACGCTCAGCTCGACCAAGAGCTGGTACGCTTCCGGCCCCCTCCTCAGACTGAGGACCCGGCCGTTGAGGCCATGCTCCGCCAGGACGCTGGCCTCATCACCCAAGCGGATACCGCCGCTAGTGGTGAGGCCGACCAGCCTCACCCAATCACCACCGATGACGCGGAGGTGCCCCCGGAGGAGTCACGCGCTCCACCAGCCCTGTACGACGACGATGTCATCGTATCGGCCAATCTAGAAGACTCCATTATGGATGACCTCTATGAGTCGTAGTTGACCCCTATAGTTGTCTATAGAGGGGGAGGGTGTAAATAACCTATATATCTACATGTACAATAGTTGTTACATAATCCCAGTGGGCCCCTTAGGGACCCACTGTATAGTTTATGCGTGGGAACCGGCCAGCGGTTCCCATTGCATCTTACTCTTACCTGTCACTATGTAGCATTCAGAATACCACTCATTGGTCAAGTTCTGCAGTGCCCTTGTGATACAAGGTCCTAAGATCGACATATTTACAGCTGTACCCATAGCATGAAGACCTGCTTGGCTGCAACGGCAGGAACAGAGATGATGATGGCAGATGCGTGAACGGGGACTTGAGGCCTGAGGAGCAAGGCCATGATGTAATCCATGACGGTCTTTGCACATGATGCAACCTCAGGGTACGTATCCATAGAGAGCTCTAGCAGGGTAGCAAAGAGATGAATACCCTGACAGTACCATATCTTCCCACCTGTAGCGTGAGGTCGGTGTGGCGAGCATTGTTGGCGGCTAGCAACAACAATATTTGGTGGTACTGTATGACTAACATTAGGGTTAGGCGGTCCACAGACCGGTCCACGGACGTGTCTGTGGACATTCTTCTTGCGGCCAGGTTGCTCTCATTTTCGCTGGGGGGTTTTGGGTCCGTTCGGCCTATGCCGGACTCAAAAAAGGATATCGACTAATGTCGTGGGAACATTATCATTAAGAGTCAGTCGCGTCCACAAGCGCACGTGACTGACAGTTGACGCAACACGCACCGTGAACCTAACTAACACCACCATGATATGCCACCCCCCCATGACACTTCCAGCTACCCCACAATTCCACCCAGCATCTTCTATGGCGGTACCGATGGTCGTAACCCCCACAGCACCCCCCACAGTGCCATGAACAGTCCCCCCCCTTGACTTCAACGCATTCAGCAGGCTCCCACCGCCTTCTCCTTTTAGGAATAATAGATTAGATATATTAGAATGGATATATCTGGTGACTCAGGGAGTGGGGACTCTTCGTGCACCCCTTTGCAGGGTATATGCGTGAGCTGACTAAGCTCTGTGGGGCGAGTGCGTCACTGATTGATGTAGGTCACGTGACCGAGTCGAGGAAGAAACAGGTGAGAACAGAGGAACAAGGGGTCCGAAGCTTTCGCCTTTGGAACAGTATAGTGTAACCAGTTATAGTAGACTCTCAACAAAGATTTGGAATAAACTATCAAGAAACAAGCTCTGTAGCTATCAAACAAGTCTACAGTTCCTTCAGGAGGTGAAACAGTGAATCATGGATATTTCTGGATGATATTCTGGATGTTTTGTTCGTACATTTATGGTAGCTACTTATACTAAAATATTAGTGAGTACCAGTGTTCAAGGTAGTGATAGAATGGGTCAGGATAATGTGGAAATGCTCCACAGGCTGCATACAGCTGTGGAGCAGGAACAATGATGGGGATACTTGTCCTACTGACAAGTATCTAAGCTGGGACCTTGGAGCAATGTACAAAGCCCCTTTCAACATGTAATACAGCTCATAATCAGTGGAGTTGGTCAGGGGAATAGAATAGAAAAGAAATCATGTGTGTCCTGTGCTGTGTGCCTACAGCAGCCTTGGCAAGGCATTTGCCATCTCTGTACCTCTCTCCTGAGGTAGCTATTCAGTACGTCCATAGATAGGACAGTTTACTGTAATCTCCATCGTGTCCGATGTCCCTGTATGGGTCTATTAGTCCCATAGCAATATTTCTTCTGACCAGGGCCCAGGTGCCTGCTTTCCAGGGCAGGCACTGCTACTGGTGCATGGATCATTTCTCCCAGATGTTAGCTCAGTTAGACGATTGTATAGACCTTAGAATACTGTGTGATATAGCTATCCATTTATTCTAACATCTCCTAGCATCACAACTGCCGCGGCACCTGAGGCATCGATGCCAGGCATCGGTGCATGGCTTGCAAACATCCCTGTCGGTCCAAGCCAGACCGCGTCCAGCACAGCGGCTTCATCCCACCCCCTGGCTGCCACCCCCCCTGCGCCCCAGAAATTCTCAAAACCTATGCGAGCACGCACAGAGTTCTCAATCAATGACATGGACCAGCTCCTCCGGGCCGTCATCGATGTGAACCCGTATATCGCACCGCGGAAGAGGTCAGGTGAGAAGTGGCGTGAGGTTGCGAAGCGTGTACAGGAGGCGGGTTATTGCAAGGGGAAGGACGTGGATACCTTGAAGAACAAGGTAACTAGCCTCCTGAACTGGGTGGTGTTGGGTGCATTGATGCTCCTGCACCAAAATCAAGCATAATATATCCAATTTGTTGTGTGCTTTCTCAATTTCTTCTCATTTTGTTCTTGTATCATGCATCCATTTCTCTGGTTATTTTCGAAATTTTCCACTCACTCCCTGTCTCTCCATTTCATCTTGTTATTCCTACTTTCACAAGCGGCTGCACCCAGCGGAGTCTGAAATGACTTCGACGCGCGAGCCCTTGGGCGCTAAAGAGCCGGGTAGTAGTACATGCGCAGTGAAACAGTTTCCCCCTCTCTCAGTGACAACTAAATTCACTGAGAGAGGCAAGTAAATTAGTCTAGCATTCTTTCGATTTATTAACCTAGAAATCCTCTGTAGTGAATTGTTTTCTAGGTAGTGTATAATATATTTAAAGTGACAACTAAATTCACTGAGAGAGTGAATTGTTTTCTAGTCTATTCTTTTGAGCAAGAAGTTCATACCTACTGCCTATAATTCCTGTCCTCTACAGGTGGAGGTATGTCTTTCTACTTCTCTGCATTCTTTGTCTTGCTAACATGTAATCCAGAATGGCAAGGTTCTTGCCACACGATCGGTGCTGTCACGCGAGGATGAGGGTAATCCAGCTGTCTTTGCATCCCTCTCGGGGAGGCTGGATGCCGTGGCATCCATGTGTGCAGAGGCCAAAGACCTCACAGACAAGCAACGCGACGAGGCCAAGAAGGTATGATGATTCATATAAGTTTACATGATGCTAACTATGTTACAGGCTAAGGATGTGGGCAAGAGTGCTGGTGAGGACATGCGTCGGGCGATGATGGTCCCCCACAAATCGACCAAGTGGTGCAAGAGGGCTTCCCAGTCCGCCTCTGATGGTTCTGCGTCAAACAAGGAGAACCAGGCGACCGTCCCCACACCCACTGCCCCCACTCCCACCTCTGGCAGCGTGCTAGAGATTGCCTCCAGCGTGCTGACCACGGACAGCTCGAAGCGCCGCCGCCTGGTGCCTCCCTCTCGTGCCGGTCACTTGAATGAGGTGGTCACATATATGAAGGAACAGGAGGTGAAGAATGATAAGTACAAGGAAGAGATGCTTGCCATTAACAAGGAGAGCCTGGAAATACACCGGCAGGGGATTGCGGCACAGACCGCTTTCCAAGAGGCACTTTTGAAAGTGCTTGTGCATAGCTTGGAGAACGCATAAATTTTTCTATACTTGTCTTTCAGCTTCTACAAATATGACACATTTATCCACAAATGAAATTTATCTATGAACAAAATACTTGTCTTTCAATTTCAGCTTCTACAAATATTCTACAAACATGACACATTTATCCACAAATGAAATTTATCTATGAACAAAATACTCATGAAGGGGAGGGGGGGGACAATTGTAGCGCATGGCAGTTTGAGTGGGAACAAGGCAGGAGCGTGCATTGGTTAGCAGAACGGCAACATGGTAAAATAAGCCGCACGCGTTACTGTAGATCTTCTGTTTCCAGAACACATTGAGGTAGGGCCAGTCCTGTAAGACTAAGCCAAATGCATGCTCGACCGAAATCCGAACCGATCCCATCACCTTGTTCCATTGAGTCTCCTCGGGTGTCAGCTCACCTACATGCGCGAAAGGGCTGAGAATATGAGGGGATATGCTGTATGCGGAATCTCCATAAACCTGGAAATAACGCCACCAGGGCGGGTCCCCTTCTTGCGACCCATGTTGAATGGCGTACTTCGCCAGCGTGTCCACAAGGTGGCTTTCCGCAAGAACTCCCGCGTCATTCTGCGGGGTGTGATATGGACCGGAGAGGTGACCGACGAGACCATTTGGTAATATGATGGCCTGGAATTTTATACCATGGTATTTTTTGTACTCTGTGTAGGCCATGGACTCGTTGATGGAAGGGCGACACGTCTGGCAGATTGTGCAGTCCAAGAAGCCGACGATGGAGTTTCCGGGGCACCCAAAATCAGTCAGGGCATTGGCATAGTCTCGTAGTGCAGTGGGAGACGTGATCCCCTTGTAGTCCCATTCCAAAAGAAACCCCCATGTATCCTCAATATGCCGAGTGACCTCATTTATGATCTCAGAGAGTGCAGATAGTGAGCGAGCGAACTTGGTAGTCAGGCTGTACAAGTCCTCCAGGCTTCGTAAATGGGCACAGAGAAGACCGAGGCTTCCAGAGCTGAGGCTCTGTGCCCGCTTTGTGTGATCAACGGGTTGGGAATCTCCATGAGCTCATCAACTGTAAAGCTGTGAAACCATTAGACAGGAAGCTATCGAGCAGGAGTGATCTACTTAACAAAATCTCCAGATGCATTCCGCCTCACGCATGCCCCTTAGATACCCTTCAGAGATCCTTACTCCTCCTTGATCGGGATGAGGTCTCTCGGGAGTTGGTTCCTCCTGGGCGGCGATGAGGGCATAGGGGTTGGACAGTAGTATATCATCAGAGCGGTCAACAGGAACCGGCATGGCAGTCTGAGCAGCATTGAGCCCAGTCATGAGAAAGGGGATTGTCCTCTTGATCTTCTTCGCACGTTCAGCGCGTGCAACATCCATGGCAGAACCGTCATTCATAGCTGCAACACGTCAAACATGTGGACGCGTTCGGGGCTACCAGCTGGACAGGCGTCTATACTAAGTTGCTGACCAAGCCTACTAACTGGGGAGCTGAGGCATGAACAACCAGCTTGGTCAGCAGCTGATCAATCCAGACTATTGGAATGAGCAGCAGTTTGGTCATGAGTAATTAGAAAAATACCAATTAAGAGATTAAAAAAATTGTTGAGCGTAAATTTTACTGTTTCTCCCAGGCGCACGAAGAGGACTGACCATTCACCGACCCTCCCCTCCCTCACTACGCTCGGGGGTCCCCCGAACCGGGTCGGTTCAGGTCGGCACGCTAAAGCCTCGTTCGTGCATCCAAAATAGTATATGTGTACCGTGAATTTCATGTACCAACAATTAAAATGCCACATTGAGGTATAGAAAGAAAGTAGAGAAAAAGCCAATAGGGCCAGTGAACCATTTACAAAAATAAATGCAAGTGCCAAGGAAACATTTGTGCTGAGCACAGCTCGAACCCACGCCCAGCCCGAGACACACTTAACGATTCAACCACTGCACTAAGCCGACTTTATACCAAAATGTACCCTTTAAACATTATATATACATACATGAGACACTTATAGTTACAATAAATGTAACATATTTTAATCTTTCAGAATGTTTCTGAGGCATTTTATTGCCATTATATTATGTTTTTCTTTATAAATAAACTTCATTGTGATGTGGAGAACTTACGCGAGCGTGTGCATCGGAGTCTGAAGCGTCACGTCGGGGTGGGGATTTAAGACTTTCCGCCCTCCGATGATGGAGGTCGAACAGTTGCTCCAAAAGGGAAACGACGGTAAGCGAGGTTTGGTATTTGGACCAAACTGCCGGTCATTCCGATAGTCTGGATTGATCACTGCTGACCAAGCTGGTTGTTCACGCCTCAATTCCACTAACTGGGTGGCTCCACTCCCACAGCGAAAATACTCTAATATTTACCTTACGAAACTTCAGTGATGTGTGAGTTTTGGGCAAGCAGTCCAACTTCTTGGAATTACTGTAAGATAACTGTCGCTCAAGTCTCGATGACACATGTATAGTTTAGTCATGTACCCATAGTGCACCACGATGACTCAATGTAGCTTACTATTTTCTTTTCTCCGACTCAAAATCATGTATATAGGAATTTCTGAGACATCGCTCGGTAATCCTAACTATCTATCTACTGTGTCTAACAGGGTTATGGGCCCCACGCTCTAACCCAGTCCACATCAATCAAAAAAATCTGCAACAATCAATACATGTCTACTACTGTATCAGTGGTCCCACAGCCGAGCTCGCTCTATATAATTGAGCTGCTCGTCGGCAGCAACTATGCGGCTTGGAAAGAGAAAATGAGGTGGATCTTGATAGAACAAGATCTTTGGGACCATGTTGACGGCGTGGTATCAAAACCAACGCCGGCGGATCCGAGGAATATCACAGACCCAGAAAGGGCAGTGATCGCAGATTGGACTAAAAAGGACCAACAAGCCTATGCGGCCATTAGTCTTTGGATCAGCGACGAGTATCTATACATATGGTGCCTCAACGTCACGAGGTGTATGGCTAGCCTTACTTACGATCTTCGAGGCAAAGGGAGCAATAGGTGTAATCAATGTTCGCCGCGAGTTCTTCCACTCCTTCGCCGAAGAGGGCGCAAACATGGAAGAGCATATCCGTAAACTAAAGGGCCTACAAAAACAGTTACATTCTCTCGGCGAGTTGATCAATGACTGAGACTTTTGTAATGTATTACTTACGTCACTTCCACCCTCGTGGTCTACTTTTATTACGGCCACCACTGCCAGCTTACCGACATTATCTTCTGACACAATCATTTCCCGTGTCTTGGAAGAGGACTGTATTAAAAGACCTGCCCCTGGAGCGGAGATGGCCTTGAGAGCACAAGAAAAAGGGAAAAGGGACGAAAGAATGATGGGGCTACAAAAGGAAAGTGCATGAATTGCAGAAAGAAAGGGCATTGGAAGAAAGATTGTTGGGCTAAAGGTGGTGGAAAAGAAGGGCAATTTACCAAGTGGTGGAAAGAAAAACAGCCCAAGAATTCGACACAACAAGCTACGGAGAACAATGAAAACAACAATGATTCTGAGTTTGTCTTTGCGGCAGTAGAACGCCCAGCGATCGTTGAAGATCTCACGTGCCGTGCCAATATATCGGCATCGGACTTGTTGGCTGATACAGGGTCAACCACTCATATTGCATGTAATCGAGACTACTTTACTAATTTCACTCCGGAGCCGTTGGAAATCGAGGGCATCATGCCAGGGATTTTGCGTACCCAAGGATGAGGCACAATTCCAATTGATTTCTTCGTCGGTGACTGCACTTTTGCTGCGAAGCTCACTGACGTCAAGCATGCGCCTGATGCTCCTAATAATATTTTGAGCATCGGACGGCTTACAGATCAAGGACATGTGGCTCTCTTCACAAATGACATCGTGAAGATCAAATCCCCATCAGGTACGGTGTTTGCCGAGGGCAAGAAAACTGGACGCATTTATTGTATGCATATGCGCATCCATTCCACGGGTGACACAGATTTCACGGCCCTCGCCAGACTGAAGTCCTGGGACAATTGGCACCGAGTGCTGGGGTATATCAATTTGGGCGCCATCAAACTAATGAAATCTCGTGATTTAGTCACTGGAATGACTGTGGACACAAAACCGCCAGTAACTCAGTGTGTACCTTGTATTGAAGGTAAACAACACATTGAGCCATTCCCCAAATATGCAGAAGACACCGCTGTATATATCGGTGATCTTACTGTATCTGACGTGTGGGGACCGGCAAGTACAGAAGGTCCAGCGCGAGAACACTATTTTTATTCCTTCACTGATGCCAAGAGTCGTTATTCAACACTCTATTTTAGTCACACCAAGGACAATGTCCTAGACCGCTTCAAGGATTACAAAGCCTTTGTTGAAACCCAGACAGGGCTTCAATTGAAAAGGCTACGTAGTGATGGCGGCAGTGAATATACTAGCTCGGCGTTCAAAGCATTCTGCGCCGAGAACGGCATCATTATGGAATACACGGCACCTTATTCTCCAGCACAAAACGGCATCGTGGAGCGACTCAATCGTACCTTACTCGAGCTCGCCCGCGCCATGCTTTTTGCCAAGAAATTGCCAAAGATGTTGTGGGCGGAGGCAGTGGCGTATGTGTAAGGGCAACCCTGGCTGGTTGTGGAGATCACACTACCACACAACTGACAAGGGGAAATCCAAAGTATGTATAAATGAACAGAGTATTAGAGTATACAAGAGAGGGGATTCTCACCTGACAAGGGGAAATCCAAAGAGAAAAGTCTAAGGACCCCCCAATGTCAGCGAGCCCATATTATACTACGCTGCGCAGCCAGGGACAACACTTGGCACCTGCCATCAACCCTGCATCCTCCTGACCTCCCTGACCCTTGATCGACCCTTGATGCCACCTATTACGTGAGTCGCTTGATTTCCGACACTGTTCTGAGAGTGGAAGTCGGAAATTGGAGTGGAACTGGCAAGGCGAACAGAACTGGTGGAAGTTCTCCCAGAAGCGGAATCATTTCAGAAAGCGGAGGCGGAGATGGAATTGGAACTGGAAGCGGAGTCGGAAATGGAGTTGGAACTGGGTGTGGTGTCGGAACTGGAAATGGAAAACAGGGTGTCCCCTGACATCACCCCCCCTCTAGCGTGCTGCGTCCTCGAAGCACGGGACACGAGGGATTGAAATGCCAGCGAGCGGATTCGGTGAGGGGCACCGGGATGTGTCCTATAGAACTCACGGAGTTTGTCTGGAGCGGAAACATCTTGCTCCGGGACCCACGAATTCTCCTCATACCCATACCCTTCCCATTTCACGAGGAATTGGAGTCGTCCTTGCACAAACCGGCTGTCCAGGATCCATTCCACCACATAGTGCTCTTCCCCATCTACAATTTCCGGCGGAGGTGGCGGACGAGCCTTCCGACCTGGAATTGGGTCCTCAAGCGCAGGGAGTAACTTCACCACATTGAAGACGGGGTGGAGGCGGGACATGGACATCGGAAGTCGGAGGCAGTATGCATTCCATCCAACCCTCCATATCACTGTGAAGGGCCCAAGGTAGCGGTGGGCAAGCTTCTGCGAAGGGTGTGTGGTGCGGATGTCACTTGCATCTAGATACACCTTGTCTCCAACTTGGTACTCCGGTGCAGGAACCCGGCGTTGGTTGTAGTACCTTGCCATGTCATCCTTGGCCTTCGCAAGGGCTGACTTGGCTTCCAAAAGGGTGGAGTCCATGCGGTCTTGGAACTCATTGACCGTCTCAAGTTGGGACTCAGCCTGGCGTGGTTCGAAGCCCATCCGCGGGTGTCGTCCGGAGTCAAGCATGAAGGGAGTCTGTTGCGTGGCGGAGTGGACATGGTTGTTGTATTGGAATTCCGCCAGCGGAAGTAACTCATCCCAGTCATCCTGCCTCTCATTGACAAAGAGGCGGAGATATTGCTCCAACTCCTGATTGACCCGTTCTGTCTGTCCGTCACCCTGCGGATGGTACGCTGTGGTGGTAGCCAGCTTTATGCCGAGCAGGCGGTAGAGCTCCTGAGTCAGTTCCACGACAAACTGCGGACCTCGGTCGGAAACAACTTGCTTTGGGAGCCCATGCAACTTTCAGACATGTGCAAGGAACAGGCGGGCCGCTCCGAGGGCTGTGATCATCGTGTGCGTCGGAATGAAGTGGGACACCTTGCTTACCGAATCCACGACGTTCATGATCGCATCGTAGCCATGAGACTCTGGGAGTTCAACGATGAAGTCGACACTGATGGTGTCCCAGCGGGATTCTGGAATCGGGAGCGGAACAAGTTCTCCAACAGGCGGATGTCGTTGCGCTTTGGTTCGGAGACAAAGGTCACATGTCTTCACGTACTGTCCAATGTAGCGGGACATCTGAGGCCATCAGTAATTCCGAGCCACTGACTCCAGCGTCTTCCACCTGCCAGCATGCCCAGCGACCCGTGTGTCATGGTGCTGGGACACGATGCGGCAGTGGAGGTCCGCCCCACCTGGAACATAGACCTTGCCTCTGAAGTGGAGCAGTCCATCACGTTCCGACCATTCTGCTGCCCATACAGACTGTGAGTGCCCTTTCCAAAGTTCCTCCACTGCCTTCACCACCGACTCCTCCTTCTCTTCATTCCGGTACTGCCTCCGGATATCTCGGAGCATTTCCGCTTCCGCCCCAACTGCAGTCACTCCTTCTAGGGTGCGGATTGCAAAGAGACTTGGGCAGAGCAGTGTCATATCCGCGTTGTCTCCACTTCCGCTCCCATGATCCGCACGGTGGGATAGGGCATCGGGCTTGCCCATGGTGCGGCCAGGCCGGTGGTGGAGCATGAAGTCGAACCGGGACAGGTGTAGGGACCACCGTGCTTGTCGTCGGTTCAACTTCTTAGATGTGCAGAAATACTCGAGGTTCTTGTGGTCTGTCCAGATCTCAAATCGGCATAGAGCACCCTCGAGGAAGTGTCGCCACTCCTCCAGCGCTCGGATGATTGCCAGCATCTCCTTGTCATGGATCTCATAGTTCCGCTCGACCGGACTAAGGCTCTTAGAGAAGAAGGCAATCGGATGCCACCCCCCACCCTCTTCCGGCGACTGTTGTGACAAGACCGCTCCGGTAGCTGTGTCGGAAGAATCCACCTCGACTCGATAAGGGCGAGAGTCGTCAGGAAAGATCAGGACCGGGGCAGAAGTGATCAGCTCTTTGAGTTTGTCAAAGGAGGCCTGTTCTGGCTCTCCCCACCGCCATCTAACCTCCTTCTTGGTGAGGTCAAAGAGGGCACAGGCGTGGCAGGAGAAGTCCTTGATGAACCGCCGGTAGAAATTGACAAACCCAATGAAGGACTGGACCTCCTTCTTGTTCCGCGGCACGGGCCAATCTGACACACCGGAAACTTTGACTGGGTCCATTTCCACCTTTCCTTCCGACACAATCACCCCAAGATACTCTATCCGCGTCCGCTCAAATTCGCACTTTTCTGGCTTGAGACACAGGTTGTACTCCCAGAGCCGTTCCAGCACTCTCTGCACGACTTCCTGATTTTCGGACATTGTTTTTGTGAAGATGAGGATGTCATCGAGGTAGACGCAGACAACCCCTTCTGCTATCATGTCACGGAAAATGACATTCATCATCGTCTGGAATGTGGCGGGACTGTTGGTGAGGCCGAAGAACATGACCTGTGGCTCAAAGAGTCCTTGGTTGGTGCGGAATGCGGCCTTCCACTCGTCTCCCTCCCGGATCCAGACATTATTGAAGCCCCAGCGGACATCCAGCTTAGTGAAGTACCTCGCCCCACGGAGTTGTGTGATCAGTTCAGAAATGAGTGGAATGGGGTACCGGTTCTTGATCGTGATCGCATTCAAGGCCCGGTAATCCTGCACAATTCTGAGCGAGCCGTCCTTCTTCTTGATGAAGAACACCGGAGATGCCATGGGTGACTTGGAGGGGCAGATCCTCCCTGTACGGAGGTTTTCCGCAAGGAATGCATCGAGCTCTACCTGCTCCTTGGGTGACAGTGGGTAGACTTTGCAGTTGGTGGGCTTTGACCCAGGCTCCAACTCGATGGCGTGGTTGTATGAACGAAATCATCCAGAATCGATTATTTCTGCCTCCTGAAATTCCTGTGGTCTTGTTTGATAGATACAGAGCTCAGATCTTGATAGTTTATTCCAAATCTTTGTCGAGGGTCTACTATCACTGTTTACTCTATACTACCTTAAAAGCGAATGCTTTTGATTTGGTTATCCCTTGGATCAACACCGTTCTTCTGTCGACACGGTCACGTGATTCTCATTCATCAGTGCTGGACGCGCCTCGAAAGGCTTAGTCAGCACACAGAAGAGGGGTGAACACAGTGGTTCCAGTCACTGAGCAATAGATTCTATTCGTTGAAAGGCACTAATTAACATCTTAATCCACAATATAGTGGCGTAATCAGATTCAGTAAAATAATGTTCATCGCCATCATAAGCGATGTCAAGGAGACGGGTGAGGAGATGGTCCCATAAGTCAGGGATGAAATGCTAGATGTTATGAGCCGACACCAAAAAATGCATGAACTTAGAATGCACCTTCAGGGCAGGTGTAAGGACAACCCTGGCTAGTTGTGGAGATCACACTACCACACAACTGACAAGGGGAAATCCAAAGTCTGTATAAATGAACAGAGTATACAAGAGAGGGGATTCTCACCTGACAAGGGGAAATCCAAAGAGAAAGGTCTAAGGACCCCCAATGTCAGCGAGCCGGTATTATACTATGCTGCGCAGCCAGGGACAACACTTGGCACCCGCCATCAACCCTGCATCCTCCTGACCTCCTTGACCCTTGATCGACCCTTGATGCCACCTATTACGCAAGTCGCTTGATTTCCAACACTGTTCTGAGAGTGGAAGTCGGAAATTGGAGTGGAACTGGAAAAGCGAACAGAACTGGTGGAAGTTCTTCCAGAAGCGGAATCATTTCCGAAAGCGGAGGCGGAGATGGAATCGGAATTGGAAGCGGAGTCAGAAATGGAGTCGGAACTGGGTGTGGTGTCGGAACTGGAAATGGAAAACAGGGTGTCCCCTGACAGCAGGGTCATTGGCATTCTTTCTAATCCACGTCCCAATATGAACTGGGTTTTTCTGACTTGCGGCGACGTGATGGTGTGCGTCGGTGCTCATGTTTGACATAGGCTCAGACTCTGATAAGTCCAGGTGATGCATCCGATGACCTGTGCTGGTTCCTGCCTCTTTTATGGCATCTACAATGCAGTGAAAGTTACTTTCGACGTGCTCTATGGAAGCAAGTTGCTTGGGGGGATTATTTTGGCTAGTGTGAGGGTAAGATGCCTTGGAGGTGCGATGCCCTAGCTCAGGCTGAAAGTAAAGTCAGATGACATAAAAGAAAGTGTCCATTGGATGAACCGTTTGTGTGGAGTAGGAATCAGTGGTTCTGAACCAGTGAATTGTTGAGATGTAGTCTCCTAATGCGTGAAATTTGTAGTTCAATAAATTGAGGGTCTTCGGCTTCTTGCCTCTGGCAGGAGTAGGGGACGCCAGGTTTTGATGAGCTAGACGTCGAGCGTGTGCACTCACTTCGCAATCGAGTTCAAAAGTAGTGATTATATCACAAGTTTGAGACTTGAATCGACACATTTGGCGCCCAAACATGGTAGTGATCAAGGCCATGAGAGTGACCCTGGTGTGCATTTTTAGCTTCACAAGTGAATGAAACCAGTATGCAATAAACAGAAGAGAGAGGACAATCTCATCATGCGGAGAAGGGAGAAGGCCATCAAATACTGCAATGGAACACTTCGACAACCTTCAGTTGAGTACAAGAGATGACGGATGTGGACTGACTAGAAGAATATCTTCGAAGTCGTGGGCGGCGAGGTGTTTCAGACCTGATATGTTGGAATGAAATCAACAAATGGTATCTCATCCGAATGGAGGAGTGTTATGAAACCTATTCAACATATTAGAAAAGATTCTTATGACCATAGCAGGGGGTGGAGAGGGCACATACCGATAATCAAGCTCCACGGCGGCTGCAGCGCTTTGCGTGGTTATGAGATGGAGGAGGTGAATAAGCAATGTTTTCCTGGTGCCAAGCTCCCACTAATGCATGAAGTTGACAGCGGGCATGCGAAACAAGAAGAACCACAAGTCGTGCACCAACAGTACATGCGGCTCAGGAAGGCGGCTGGAGAAATGCGAGAATGCATTCTGCAGAAGAGAAAGAGTCAGTTATGCGAGGATAGTGATAACATCCACTGACCTTATTCGGAGTTAATGACTGTTCTTTAAGAACTCTCTCGACAGTGTTACGACCGTGCATTTCCGACTTCCAACCTTCAGTTCCGCAACCTTTCTGCCCCTCTGATATTTCTGACATTCTGCCCCTTGTTCTACTCCCTTGGTCTTTCGACTCTATTACTCGGACCCACCGGACCCACTTCATCGTTCATCAAGACCATATGTCCGAACCTCCTTGTGTTTCATTGTCAGATATGTTTTCCCGACCCCTTGTTCTTTGCCATTGTTTTACCTTACCCTGAAACCCCCTTGTAGTCCCATTGTTCCCAATTAGTTAGTTCCCACGCATTGTCTACCCAACTTCCACTCCCCCCAGAATTTTCTTAGTACCATCCCATTACCTGTTGTCTCAGCTCTTTGTATAAAAGCCTGTCATGTATGTCTCTTATTCTGCAATCAGATAATCACCTTCGATACTTGATTTCCTTCGCTCCATCTCCTATTCTTAGCACAGCGAGTCTAGCAAGACCTCCGTCTCTCTGCCTTCCGCCTCTGTTCCGACTCAAGTTCCGACCAACCTTTAGTTCAGTACCTTCCAGTTTCCGACTCATTTCCGAAATACTTAGGACGATAGTTCATTGGGGGTGCAACCTACAAGTTGAAGCCGCTGTCCTTTCCAGTTCCGACTTAGGGGAAATCTCGATATGTAACAGACAGCTTCACTTGTGACATTACGACCTTCTTTGAATATGAATTTACGGGATAGCGAGATTTTGTAGTGTCGGTCATTATCATCCTTGCACAATAGAGCTTCATGACACTGAGCATCTAATTTAGTACCTAACTCAGGGACCCAAGTCATAGGAATGAGACAGTGTGGACAAGGACATCCACCAAGATCTCGAATTGAACAAAGGATTATTCTGGTGTGTCATCAGATCCATGAGACGATGGTGGTGAGTGGGTGTTAAGAACATAAGTTGTACTTAAGACTCAACCCAAGGGCCGAGCCGAGGGTAACCGAAGTTCGGAAACAGAGGGCTTGGCTTCAACTTCGTAGGTTGCACCCACTGCAGTGTTCCGCCCTAATTTCGGGAACGGAATTGGAGACGGGTTCGGCTGGAAGCCGAGGTTCGGGAACGAGGATCAGACAGATGAGCGGAAGATATGAGGAATCTAAGTCGATATCAGAACTGAGGAATTAGTGTACATGATGGGGGGTTTATATACTAATTTGCAAGGAACGGAAAGAGGGCATCAATGCCCGTATTGAGCAGGAAGCAGGGTCGATGGATGATCATCAGAAATGGAGCAGGACTATCTAGGAAAGGGGATCAGAATGAATGATGAACCGATAGGGAACCCAAGTTAAGCCCGAAGGTTCCTGAGCGAGAACTGAGACTGAGGCCTCAGGTCCGGACTTGGGAATGGGTCTTAACAGTGGGAAGACTAACTTCTCAGGATAATCCGCTGTGATGTAAAGATCCGAGGATAGAGTCTCCGAGTTATTCCATCTGCGCACCTTATCACAATTCCGTGGACCCAGGCATGTAAAAACTCTTCATCTAGAAGAAGTGCCCAACAAGCTTGGAAGAGTTCACGCTTCAGATGCGTCAAGATAGCAGCCTTCGCATTTGCCGATATATTCTGGAATTGTGCTAAAAAATCGTTTATCGCATCAGGGAGCTATCAATCATTTAGTGAGCTCATATTTATATGCATCTTGAATAGAAAGATCACCTTCAGAAACTAGGTTATGTTGTGAGAGGCTCTGGCACGGGGCTTAGCCCTCTCCCACTTTGATTGATTGGCAAAGTAGGTACAGCTGGGCCAAAGCGACGCAGTTCCAAAACTGGTCAACTGGAGACTATCAGATGTAAACATCAGCCCTGCTACTTCCCGAGGAAGATTACAATCCGGCTCTGGCGGTAGACTTGGATCTCCTCCTCCGTGGCCTGAAACGAGTCCGAGGTGTAAACCTCATCAAAAACATGTTGAGGTGCAGCTTGGTCATTTGGGGGTTGCCAAAATTGTTTATAGCCTGAAAAATGAAATCTTTTTGCGGCTGGAGACATGAAGGCCGCCTTTATAACCTCTGTGAGCTTGCGATAATAAAGGTGAACGACTGAAAATTTGGGTGCCTCTGTTTCGCCGAGAGAACATGGGACACCATCAGGTACCACTATATCGACAGCACTCTCAATCCAACCGTCCGCGAATGCAAATAACCCGGAGTGTGAATCCATGTCATTCTTATTTGCAACTTGAAGTTGACCAGGCGACTGGAGAAGTTTGTCCAATGTGTGCAAGTCGGCTACTTGAACGTCCAGAGGGTTGAACCCTTCTGGAGCATTGAATACCTCCCTAACAAGTCGATCACGATCGCCAACACTTTTAAGCGATCCACAATTCCAAAACCAATTCAGCAGATTGAGGGTACTTGGAGTCTTGAATGGACCAAAATCTGGCTTTGTGGAGTTCTCAGTCTGCGTGTCACCAACAGCTTCAAATTCAGTAAGGTCCGTGGCATCCAGGTTCTCGTCTGGGATATTTTAGGGGATGCCTTGATACTCTCGATAGAGACCAAATGTATTTGCAATGGTATGTATCCGCACACATAATCGACCATGCATGATCCTGACCCCATTCGGAGAATCATTTTGGGTTGGGGGGTAGACTCCATACTTCCAGCTGGAGCTTCAATGACCGAGCTTGACAGGGAGTTGTCCTCAAGGGGTCCAGGTCCTCCAGGGAGATAATTGGGCAGCGGTTGGGGTAGAAGCCTCCGTGATCTCCAACTCATTGATACGTTAGAGTCGACCTCTGAACAACCATTGTGAGGGGATATTCTTGGACCATCAGGAAGCTGACATTGCAGCTGAGTACCTTTGGTTATGTGGTTTTTGGGAAGCTGAGTGGATCCACTAGTAGATGGGATACTCGCATGCCAGGAATCTTCGACAATGCGGTTTTCAAAGCACTGGGCGGGTCCGCTGATAGGTGGGATGCACTCAGGCTGGAGGGACTGCACCTGCCTGTGATCTGACAAACTTCCGTCGACCACCATAGGTTGATGATCTGTGTCGTCTGCATTGTCCACGTCCATGTACTTGTTATACTCAATGTTGCTGGACTTAAAAAAAACATTGATCAGAGTTGAGTTCAATCATATTTTATTACCAAAGTTACTCACATTTGTCGCTTCCATCCGTTGCTTGCGTTTTATTTCAACCCATTTTTGATGTGCTTTGCGCACTCTCTTCCCTAATGCCTCCCACCTCACTGTTTGTTCCACCGCGTATAATTTCCAAAAATTTTGATGGGTTGTCAGACTGGACTCCTTTTCCCATGATTTTCCACAGCGGGCTACACATTGGTAAGCATCCATCGGAACTTTGAACTTGAGAAGCCTTTACAGGCAGTATCTAACAGGGCTTCAGTCGTGTTTCGAAGTGAGAAGATGCAACAAGGTCATCATAGCACGGAAAAAGTTGAGGTCTGTGGCATGCGCAGTTCTTCAAGCCTGTGCTCCGCAAAGCACATGAAAGAATCACGATGGTTCTGCCGGTGACAGACAGCCAAGACCGACTTGAGAGTTGAGATGAGATGAGAGCCCAGGGCAGATGCTCGTCAGGATTGCTCTGATAGGAGGCTAACCTGAAAATCAGAGGCAGACACTGCTCGTCACCTGGCGTAGCCTGAGTACACTGCGCTCCGCAAAGCGTGAAAGATGACGATTGCTTTGATAGGAGGCTAGGCAGACTCGAGAGTAGTAGGCTGAGTGCAACTTCCTAGATGGTTGGTATGAATGAGCCCTACGGCGTCCACATTCAAGTTGTCACTCATGTCAATGCCACCTGGATGACGACTTGACCGGACACATCTAGAGTTAAAGAGGTCAACATCGTCTTTGTTGCACTCCCTGTGCCTCAGCCTGTAAACAGCGGCACCATACTCAGGATTGGAGCGCATGTGCTTCTGTTCATGCAAGTGTACGACATCTGTGACGCTTTTCCATGCCAATCTTCCTCATCGATGTAGGATTTCCGCATTGGTCTGATTTGTTCCTTGCCGGATTGGTGTGTAGAGAGGTGTACCTTGCACAGGAGGATATTGAAAGAAGTCCCCCGCAAAGATAACGGACACCCCGCCGAACCAGTCATTAAACTTTTCTTTGGCATATGGCAGTGCATGGTCAATTTCTGATAACAATTGTTGGCTCAAGAGGGAGACTTCGTCAAGTAAAACAATGTCGATGTTTTTTGGCATATGGACAGTGGCCACAAGGCATGACAAGGAGGAGGATCTGGAATCAGACCCTGTCCACACTGCTCTTCAGAAGATTGATGAAGAGGGGAGGGTGAGCCTCAAAACAATGAGGCTCAGGGAGAGACATGTTGTGGAGTCCGAGACACGCCAGCCACCCAGAACTGACCCAAGCGCGTATATGCACCATGTTCGATCTCTCATGCTCCCAATTCCCAACCGACACTATCCCATGACTCAGCTCAATCCCCCCACTCCATTTCCATACGCTCCACCCGACTCAAAGTATATACATGTAGGATTAAGTACGAAACCATCCTGTGACTTGACTCCACTCCGGGCATAACCCCGGATACCTATCCCCGCACATTTTTCCATTCAATCATCTATGTACATTCCTCCACACTCCACACCGAGCTAAATACCTACTAGTTAGCAATGCTCTGCTTAGTATAAAGTATCTATCCTTGTATGTCGAAGAACCAGACAATTAGACTTGTCCACTTCAGCGTCCTTCCCAGTCTAAAGTCCCCTGTAGCTCTCGCTGCCGCTCCAGCCTAAGCAACATAGGCTACTGAGTCATTTGTACACTACAATACATAGTTTAGTCCCGTCGAGTCCCGTTCTGAGTGCCCTACTACCCCCAGTTCAACCCGTCAAAGAGCTTTTACCACAAGACAGAGGCTCCCACAGACAAGTGGGAGCCAGAGCTGTCCAAGTATTATGACTGGGACAAGGAGATGACAGACAACCAGACCAGCACAATGAGAATTGTGCCAGACAATGATACTGCCACTAAATTAATGGCAGCATGCATGTCAGCTGTCCCAGACAGGGCAGCTGAGCCCATGCATCATTATTGGAGCAAGCATTGATCACAGCCAGCGCAACTGTGAAACAAGAACCATACCCTCTCCGGGTACTGGGAGATCAATGCCATGAAAGCCCAATTTCTCCTCAACAGTGGAAGTGAGGGAGTGTTTTGGAACCCTTCAAGACTTTGGTGTCAGAGCTAACACTTTGGTCTATCAGAACGTGTCATATACGAAACTGCAAGAATATTAAACGCTACTGGCGTAATGAATAACAAACTATTAGTCTGTAGGTTTGAGGACGACTATCGGGGTCCAAGTATTCCAAAAAGATAGGAATGCCTTCACAGGAGAGTTTGTAAGTGGACTGACCCGATTAACATCAATGCACTGCAATAAACAAGCGACAAGGGTTTAAGAAGTGACTTGTGAAAGTCACTGAACAGCAAAGTCACTGACACTGGAGGCATGGCAAAATTTCTCAAGTCAGGGAGCCTTCTGAAAAATCCTATGTAAATTCCATGTTTCTTGAGAGTTTCCTGAGAGAGGAAATTTAGAGGGAATTTAATGTTTTACAAGGGTTTCCAAAGTTCAGGAAATTGTATAAAAATTGTAAAAATATGGCCCAGGAAATTGTGAGGAAACTGGCTCCAGAAACTGACAGTTTAATCATGATTTCCTATCTAAAGAAATCATGTGTAAATTCTAAATTTCTTCAGAGTTTTCTGGTACAGGAAAATATTAGGAAATTGTGCAAATCTTGGCAGGAAATTTGTGAAAATTTTATATTTCTCTATGATTTCCTGACTCTGAAAATTATACTAGTTTCTAGGAGCAGGAAATTCACAATATCTCAAATATTTCCTGAGCATTTCCAGAGTTGGGAAATTGTCCAGAAATTGGAATAGTGACTTGACCATGCGCTGACCATGGCGCTGTCAGTGCCAGCCACCAATGCCCTGTGCGCTGACCACATGGGTGCGCTGGGGCAGGTCGTTGTCTGCGCAGGCATGCGCTGGTGCCCATCGCTGTCAGCGCAGGCTGGTGCCTGTCACTGTCAAATCTTTCAAATCACTCAGTAAGCCCATCCGCGTCATTGATGCTTGCAACTTCATTGATGAAAGAAAGCTCACATTCATGCAGTTCAATCAAGCTTATCACAATTTCTTGCGATGCCTCGAACTATGCTGCGAACCCGGCTCTGGAATTTTGGAAGGGTGGAAGAACCACTTTGAACGCACCGTGTGCGATCCTAACATGGAAGAGAAGTTCAAGGTATACCTTTACATGGACATTTTGATGCGCCAACAACTGATGGTACAACCTTTCATTCCAGACACTGGAGGCATATAAAGATTTTCTGGTCTGAAAAACTGTTCAAAAAACTGTAAAGGTATTCCAATTTTTTTTAGTGTTTTTAATGTAAAAAAACTTTAAAAAAAGTTTGTGTTTTTGTTAGAATTTGTTGAGAAAGAAAATTGGAAAAAAGTTTAAAGTTTTTTGCAGGGTTGTTTATGTCTTTTTATAAGTTTCTTTGTGAAAACACAAAGAAACCCATAAAAAATCCCGAAAAAAACTTTGAATTTTTTTTTACAATTTTCTTGCTCAACAAATTCTAATAAAAACACAAAATTTTATTATAGTTTTTTTTACATAAAAAACACTAAAATATTTGGAAAATCTTTACAGTTTTTTCAACAGTTTTCCAGACAAGAAAACTTTTATATGTCTGCAGTGAGACGTGCTTAGCAAGGAGTACAACGAGTGTTACGCGATGGCTCACAGGGACATCAACGACGAGCACACAGCAGAGCTGGTGGAGTCCAGGATCGCAGCAGCGAGATCCTCCTATCCAAACAATCGTGACTATCGTTACCAACTGTACAGCACACCTCTCTCTTTCGGTTCAGGCGCTTCCAGGAATTTCCCCAGTTCGAGTTCAGGGAATGGAGGCCAGTCCTTTCAGAACAAGGAGAGCCAGCCGTCCAAACCGAAACTATGCATATGTTGCGGATGCAAGGACACTCACACCTCCACCAACTGTGATGCCAAGCACATCTACAATCACCCCCATCGCAGGACTAACATCTCGAT